>CAUOFW020000765.1:0-102500 GCA_963454935.2 Ilex paraguariensis
AGCCATTTCATTCCAATGAACCTTTTTCTCCCACTGATGACAAATCTCATCCAACATTCCTATCACCTCTACAATACAATTAAATAAAACTCGAAAAAATTCCCCTTTTCCTCTTTGCTGCACTGTTTCATAGCATATAATTTGTTCCACCCTCGTTATTCTTACACCGTATAGTGCAGTTGAATAATTTCAATATCTAATCCTTTCAGCTTGACCACTGATTCAACGTGCCCATTAAGGGTATGGAGCTAACTTATCCTGAAATTGCATATTTTGTGAGAATATAAAACTTGGTTACTCATAACATTTATTAAAAATAATCACAAAGAATTAAACTTCTACAAAATAAAAAACATGTCCTACATACAAACTTTAAAAGCTATCTGCAAAAGTCAATGGTCTTTGTCTAAATTTCTACAGGAAATGCTTGAAATGGTCAATATGGCTATGCACACCGTTTGGTCATGTATGTACCTTGCAACTTCAGCCCGTCTCTTAGCCTGCTCAGCAATCTCAGACAGCTCCCGTAATTTTCTTCTCATTGAACAAGCTTGAAGTTTTTGCAGTCTGGAGGCCATGAAACGTGTGTTGAGCCGTGGCCCACTATGCCTCTCTCTCGCCCTTGCCATAATCCTTCTTCATCGTGAAAGCTGTCTAGACCATTAGAAATGAAAAATTAAAAGTGAGTAAACAATACTGATATAGTTGTAGTATGCTTCATAGTTGTTTTCAAGTTTGTTCAGGTACCTTGTTCTGGATCATAGAATCCCAAGCAATGCCAATCAATGCAAGGCGGATGATGAAGTTGAGGACATCTAGAGGGAAGTAGGTAACAACACTAACGCCGTGTTTTGTACGCAGTAATACATTATGTAAGAATCGAATGAACATGAGAATAGAATAAACTTGGTAATAGAATGTAATGTGTATTACCATTCTAATGTTTGACAATTAATTATGATTAAGTCTTAGAATGGAATGCTCATTCCATTCCAAATTTTGGATAAAATTAATTTCTATTGGAATGAAATGAAATTTAACCAAAATAATTTTTGTCATAAAATTTCCAATTTATTGCATACTTCATTATAATGAATATTTTTGTTAATTTTAAAATTTGCCAAATTAGATTAAATATGTAGTAAATAAAGTCACAAAGAATCACATAATTAAAAAATTCACTAAAAAATAAGAAAATCAATAATAAACAACAAATAAAAAAAATATAAATGTGTACGTTCATCAATATCCTACATAATCCTTCATGAATGGTACTCATTCAACACACAATGACTATGATCAACCTTCAAAATGTGTGCCTATTCCTTCTACCATAATTCTTTAATGTGGAAAATCTTATACAAATAACCTAATTTTCAAAATTTGACAAATACTATATAACATAATCATTAACCAAATAACCTTTTTCATGGAAAACATAATTAAACTCAAGCTTAACAGATAAGAGTAACACAAGTGTTTCATAGACAAAAAAAAAATTCCTCTTTAAAACCTTGATTTGTGATTCAATATGTGGTTTGGCCCTAATTCCTTTGCCCGACAGCTTCTCTAGCAAAGATTGCTCAATGACATTCAAATATCCTGGTTTAAATCCATTATCAGCTCAATGTATTCCGGAGTTAACTAGTTCCAAAAGGGTCTAAATCAATTTAGCATCTTCATCAACAATCCATTTCTCTTATTCTTTCTCGGACCTCGTGACTCCACTTGACTTGAAGATGCCATTTTTTCAAACTATTCTTATTGAAATAAGGTCAATACACAATCAAATTAAAGTGCTAATAAACAGAGTTCTAAATAATTCTAATGCAAAAACAAGCAACCCCAAAAATATAGCACATACTTGTTTAATAATCACGATAAACCTTGATTATAAACTAATCCTGTCCTTCCACACCAACACACGAAATACAAAAATAAAAAGTGATTAACAAAAGGGGAGTAAAAATGTAAATTCACAGGATGCACAACATGAAAATAATCTTAAGTTTTGGAGTAAAGTTTTTAATTTAGATCAATCCAGACAATGTCAAGATCCAAACAGCCTACTTGACCTTACAAACCAAAACAAAACCTCGAGTTTACATCAATTCTGATAACCCAAGGGACTTACTCGTACCACACTCACATAATACTTTTTTTTTTTTTAATCAAGGCCATTGGAATAGAATAAGAGTGTCAAAATGCACAAGCATGAGTACCATGTAAAAGAATGTAGATACATAAGAGAGGCTGTGTGCATAGCTAAACTGTGCCATCCACACACTCATTATCTTACCTATACTTATGTCAACAGAATATCGCCAGCTGAAATCACCACATAAATTGACAACAACTATATACAATGCAGACAAGCAGGTCACAAAACACAAATCCTTGTTATAAATTTAGGTGTTAGTATTTCATCCAAAGCTAGGCATAAAGTTAGTTTAAATCCTTGGATCATGAAAAAATTGATAAGCTTTTGAACCCTTTGATAAGGTTCTACCATAATGGTAAATAATCAATACACTGAAAATGGAATATCAGTTGGAAAAATAATATTAAACATGATTTTTCATGTTTTAGGAGCTTTTTTTATGCATTTAGTTTTTTGTATTAGTGGGTCATCAATTTGGTATTAGTGGAGGACAAAGTAAATAAGGTGTTTTAATTTTCCAAGTAGGGTCTTTATTATTTTTATTATTGCATTATGTAGTAGGGTTAGTTTGTATGGCATGAGAGTCTATATATATCATATTTAATGCATCTACTTGGATATGAGTGAATACAAAGAGTTCTTCCAATCTTCAATAGTCTCATCCATTATATTTTTTTTGTAAGTGTGTGATAGTCCTCTAGATTCCAACAAAGTGGTATCAGAGCTAGGCTTAAGTGTTGAAAAAAGAGAGTGAGAGAGAGATGAATGCTTCCATTTCAAATGCCTTGATTCATCAAAGATAACTATGAGAATTGGTGTATCCGTATGAAGACAACTCTTGGATCTCAAGACTTATGGGAGATTGTAACAATTGGTTACACAACACTGCAAGATGAAGCTTCCTTAAGTCAAGCCCAAAAGAAAGTCTTGTAAGCTACAAAGAAGAAGGATCAAAAGGCTTTTTCACTTATCTAACAATGTTTGGATGATTCTATGTTACAGAAGGTTGCTAGTGCAACCACATCCAAGCAAACATGGGGTGTTCTTAAAACTGCTCATAATGGAGTGAAAAAAGTCAAGAAAGTTCGCCTCCAAACTCTGCGAGGTCAATTTGAGACTTTACGTATGAAGGAATCCAAATTAGTTTCAAATTATTTTACAAGAATCTTGGTGGCTGTGAATAATTTGAGAACTTATGGTGATGATCACTATAATGATACTTGGGTGATAGAAAAAATCCTCCGTTCATTGGACCCCAAGTTTGACTACATTGTCATAGCCATTGAAAAGCCTAAATATTTAGACATAATGACAATTGACGAACTCATGGGATCGTTGTTAGCTCATGAAGAACGGCTAGGCAAGAAGAAACAAGGGCCGTTGGAGCAAGTGCTACAAACCAAACTTTCTTTCAAAGAAAAAGAAAGAAGGCAAGATGGAAGTCAAAGAAGTAGAGGGCATGGACGTGGACGTGGAGGTCGTGGTGGAAGTGGTTGGGGTAGAGGAGAAAACTTTGGCCAAAATGTGTCCAACAAAGAAGAAAGAGACCAAGAATCACATCGTGGAAGAGGACGTGGAAGAGGCAACAATTCAAAGTCATTTGGAGCGAGGTATGACAAATCTCATATTCAATGTTACAATTGTCATCGATATGGCCATTTTGCTTTCGAGTGTAGAAATGATTTTGTGGAATAAAGAGCACACTTTGTTGAAGACAAAGTTGAACAGGTAGAGCCGACCTTGTTGTTGGCATACAAAGAAGAGTAAAAGGGACACAAGAACGTGTGGTACCTTGACTCCGATGCTAGTAATCATATGTGTGGAAATAAAGAGATGTTTGCGGAGCCTGATGAATCGATGAGTGGAAAAGTCACTTTTGGAGATTCTTCTCAAATTTCGGTAATATGAAGAGATAATATTTTGATTCGTTTGAAGGGTGAAAGGCACCAAATTATTTCTAATATTTTTTATGTTCCAACATGAAAAATAATATTTTGAGCTTGGAACAACTCTTAGAAAAGGTTATGATATTTGCATGAAAAATCATAATCTTTTAATAAGATATGGAAATGGGAATTTGGTTGCTAAAGTGCCAATAACAAGAAATAGAATGTTTTGGTTAAATATTTATAGTGATGTGGCAAAATACTTGAAAGCATGTGTTAAAGATTCTTGGTTATGACACTTGAGATTTGGGCACTTGAATTTTGGAGGACTAACCTTGTTATCTAGAAAGAAGATGGTGAACGGATTGTCTTCTATTAACCACCCGGATCAACTTTGTGAGGGATGTATAATTGGAAAGCAAGCTAGAAAGAGCTTTCTCAAAGAATCCATTTCAAGAGCAACCAAACCACTTCAACTTGTTCACTCGGATGTTTGCGGCCCTATAGATCCACCACCATTTGGTAAGAACCGGTATTTTCTTCTCCTTATTGATGATTTTAACCGAAAAACGAGGGATTATTTTCTAAAACAAAAATCGGAGGTGTTTCGTGTTTTTAAAAAGTTTAAGGCTTTGATTGAAAAACAAATTGGGTATAAAGTCAAAGCAATTAGATCCGATATAGGAGGTGAATTCACATCAAATGAATTCAAAATTTTTGTCAAGAAAATGAAATTCACCATCCTCTAACGGTTCCAAGATCACCACAACAAAATAGTGTTGCCGAAAGGAAGAACCGAATCATTCTTGACATGGCTCGGAGTATGTTGAAGAGTAAAAAAATACCCAAGGAGTTTTGGGCGGAAGCTATTGATTGTGCCATCTACTTGTTAAATCGGTGTCCTGCTAGAAGTGTTCAAGACAAAACACCACAAGAAGCATGAGGAGGAATCAAGCCAAATGTTTCTCATTTGCGGGTCTTTGGAAGTGTATGCTATGCACATGTGACAGATGAGAAACGGACCAAACTCGATGACAAGAGTGAAAAATTTGTCTTCGTTGGCTATGATTCAAGAAGCAAAGGTTACAAACTTTACAACTCAAGTAATGACAAGATAATCATTAGTAGAGATGTTGAGTTTGATGAAGAAGATGAATGAGATTAGAACACTCCACAAGAAGACTATGATTTTTTTTCATTCTTTGAAGAAGAGGGGGAGCCCAATAATGAGATCATGGAGCTGCCCATTTACTCTCCTCCACCATCACCACCATCATCCACCAATGTGCAAGCATCTCCATCATCATCCGAAGGAAGCTCAAGTGAAAGGCCCCCTCGCATGAGGAGTCTTCGAGATATCTATGAAGAAACCGAAGAGGTAATTCAAGGATTTAGTGATCTAACACTATTTTGTCTATTTGCCGATTGTGATCCCATAGGCTATGAGAAAGTGACACAAGATAAGAAGTGGAGGAGTGCCATGAATGAAAAAAATGATGCCATTGAAAGAAATGGAACATGGGAGCTTGCCACACTCCCTAGAGGACAAAAAGTCATTGGAGTGAAGTGGGTGTACAAGACAAAGAAAAATGTCAAAGGTGAAGTGGAGAGGTATAAAGCAAGGTTGGTTCCAAAAAGCTATAGTCAAAGACCGGGTATTGACTATGATGAGGTATTTGCACCCATTGCTCGTTTGAAAACAATTAGATTAATTATTTCGTTAGCCACTCTAAATGATTGAAAATTCATCAAATGGATGTAAAGTCCGCTTTTTAAATGGCTTTCTTGATGAAGAAGTGTATGTTGAACAACCCTTGGGTTATGTTGTGAAAGGGCAAGGAGAGAAAGTCTTGAAATTAAAAAAGGCTTTGTATGGTTTGAAGCAAGCACCAAGGGCTTGGAATAGTAGACTTGACAAGTACTTTCAAACAAATAATTTCACCAAGTGCCCCCATGAACTTGCTCTTTATGCAAAAGTGAATAATAATGGTGATATACTCTATGCATGTTTGTATGTGGATGACTTGATCTTTATAGGAAATTGTCCAAGAATGTTTGAAGATTTCAAGAGAGCAATGGCTAAAGAATTTGAGATGATCGACATTGGACTTATGTCATACTACTTTGGCATTGAAGTGAAGCAAATAGAGGAAGATATTTTTATTTATCAAGAAGGTTATGCTAAAGCAATTTTGGCAAAATTCAAGATGCAAGATTGTAAGCCGATATGCACACCCGTTGAATGTGGTGTAAAACTGTCAAAATATGAAGATCGAGAGCATGTGGATCCTACCCATTTCAAGAGCCTAGTGGGAAGCTTGAGGTACTTAACATGCACAAGGCCGGATATTCTTTTTGGTGTTGGTCTTGTAAGTCGCTATATGGAAGCTTCTACCATGACCCATTTGAAGGCGGCGAAAAGAATTCTTAGATACATCAAAGGTACACTTGATTATAGATTGCTATATTCTTGTTCTAAAAATTTCAAGCTTGCTGGTTATTGTGATAGTGATTGGGCCGAACATATGGATGATAGAAAAAGTACTACCGGGTATGTTTTCTTCATGGGAGATACCACATTTGCTTGGAGTTCAAAGAAGCAACCCATTGTGACTCTTTCGACTTGTGAAGCTGAGTATGTAGCGGCTACATCATGTATTTGTCAAGCCATTTGGCTTAGAAATTTGTTGAAGGAACTTCATTTGCCTCAAAAAGAATCGACAGAGATCTTTATTGACAACAAATCAGCACTAGCGTTGGCAAAGAATCTGGTGTTTCATGATCGTAGTAAGCATATTAACAAAAATTCCATTTCATTAGAGAATATGTGACCAAGAAAGAGGTGGAGCTCAAGTTTGTGAAGTCTCAAGATCAAATTACGTATATTTTCCCTAAGCCACTCAAAGAGGATGTCTTTTGCAAATTGAGAAGTTTTCTTGGAGTTGAGAAGAAAAATCATGTTTAAAGGGGGGTGTTGGAAAAATAATATTAAACATGACTTTTCATGTTTTAGGAGTTATTTTTATGCATTTAGTTTTTTGTATTAGTGAGTCATCAATTTGGTATTAGTGGGGGACAAAATAATTGTGGTATTTTAATTCTCCAAGTAATGGAGGAGTGGGGTCTATATTATTTTTATTATTGCATTATGTAGTGGGGTTATTTTGTATGTCACGAGAGTCTATATATATTATATGTAATACATCAACTTGGATATGAGTGAATACAAATAGTTCTTCTAATCTTCAATAGTCTCTCCCATTATATTTTTTTTTTGTGAGTGTGTGATAGTCCTCTAGATTCCAACACAAACTTGGGTATATCACCAGCATTTGTTTCTCTTATGACATTGGTATATGACATTTGTGCTTCTTTTTTTTGGGTGGGGGGGGCATAAGGAAGTAAGTGTTCATTACAACAATAATACAAAGTCATCTGTGACACGTGGTATCACCAACCAATAAAAATATACTTAAGATGGTATCATTTTACAATGAATATCTTCTCAGAATGAGGACCTGGGTATGCATTTTCTAGTAGCAAAACAAATATTAGATGGTAACTTGACAAAGGCCGAGCATTTACCATTTAAATACCAATGATGCGGCATTTCCTCTGGAAGTTCTTATGAGTAAAATGTCACTGGTTCTCAATCGCCAACCCAACCCAAACTCACAAACTCCCCTTTCTCCTTTACAAAACCCACTACCCTATATCCCAAAATTCTTCTAACTCAGAGTAGGGAAAATTTCATGAGGTCACACACACAAACAAACACACACCCCTCCAAACCCTAGCCGTTGCAATGAAACCTAGTTCAATTTCCATGCAAAAATATCCAAAACCCAAATTCTAAAACCCTTAAACACACACTCACACATATTCAGCTAAAACATAAAAAAACGCAATCCAAGTCACAGCATAAAATGCCTAATCCATATAACACTTTAAACCCAAAAAAAAAACGCAACCCACAAACCTATCTCTTCATATCTCCTTTCTTGGTTGTTAGAGCAGCTGAGAGACGCCTCGACAACCGATCAAACTCAGCATTCAACCCTTTTTTTATTTTGTCTCATTTCTAAGGGTACATTTATCATATATTTGGCAGGCATATTATTAAAAATGGGAAATAGAGACACAAAATTCTTAAATTGGATTTGAGATTGTTGACTAAACAAAGTGAAGAGTTATCAAAGATTAGTGGCGATGTCAAATCTTGTCTGGTCATCAATCTAGCCCCTTGCATCACAAAAAGATGAGGAAGAAGCATACAATGGCTAGTGAGGGATGGACCGCCATGCTTCCCGCTGATGAAGGAAAACTCATATAAGGGAGGAGAAGAGAGAAGATAAGAGGAGAGAAGAAGGATTGGGGCCAAAGAACTGAAGAACGATGGGTAGTGATAAGAGAGAGAGAGGGGGGAATAGGAAGGATGGGGGCTGGACGAGCGAGAGACAGAGAGGAATAGGCCTCGATCAGTTTTCGTCGACTTAATTAGGCTGATTATCGACGGTAACGGAATGAATAATACTTGGTTTATTTGGAAGTGGTTTATCCCATTATTTATGGGATTAGTTATTCTTTAGGAATGGGAATGAAATTTTATTCCAACAAACCAAACAAAGGAATGGTATTACTAAGGTATGACCTTCCATTCCAGAGGTCTGATACCATGTACCAAACACAATGTAAAGATCTGGATCCCTCCAACCCCATCCCCAGCCAATGCCTTTGATCCTAGTGAAGTTCTAGTTTGCATACACAGCAATGGTTGTAGCCATCTATATTGATCACTCACTAAAGTTAGTAAAATAGTTTTGTGATCAAGTACACCAGGAAGGGGCAACATGGATTTCCATATTAAAGAGAGAGACTTACCAATTGGGCTGTAATAAAGGCACTAACAAGCAAGAAACTAGGTTGTTCAACAAATGACCAGCTATGGGACCTAGTTAGAAAGATGAGTGCTTGACTCACAATGCTCACTTGAAGGTAAAAAGTTGCGGGAAACTCATTTGGATTTCTCCTGATAGATTTAGCATAAAAAACTTTCCGCAAATGATAAAGGTATTAGTGCTAGCTTTTAATTTGATTATACCAGTGTACTGTAATTCAACTTACTTAAAAGAAATCCGTGTCAAATGCCTGCCAAAAGGACACCACAGTCATGATAGCAAGGTAGCTTCCAAGGACAACCCATGTGATTTCCTTGAGCTTCCATGAGTCGGGCACAGGAGACAACTTCACCCTATCCTTAGATATGGAGATGTTGGTTCATTATTTAGGGTGGCGATGATCAGGACCATGAAAGGTGAGAAGTCAAACTTCAAAATCAGTGCAATGATCATGAACCCCATCACAATATGAATCGTGATTGAAACAACATAAATGGTGTAGTTCTTCATCTTCTAGAAGATGGCTCTACTAGCCAAAATAGCACTCACAATCACACTAAGTCCTAGCTCGATCAATACAATATCAGATGCACCTCGAGCTGCATCTATTGCATCTGCCACTGCAATGTCTGCCCTTTTAAGTGCTAGAGCATCATTTACACCATCTCCTTCCATTACACAAATTGGCTTTCTCTCCTGTAGTTTCTTAACTATCTCATATTTTTGCTCTTAAAAAGCCCAAATCGATATTAAATGTACTGGCAACGAGCAATCATTTCTTAATTCATTGCAACTAAATAAGTCTTAGTTAAATAAGATCTAATTTACCAGGGAAAACTCCAGCAAATCCATCAGGCTTCTCAATGAGCTCATCAATGGGAATGGGAGCTATGGACTCATCCTTGTGCTGGCCTGGTAGGAAGGATGAAGATACATGTTGGTGCCCATGCCTAGCCTATGACCAATCTCTTTGCCAATAATAAGCTGGTCACTGGTGATCATCTTAACATTGAAACCAAGATCAAGAGCTTTACGGATGGTCTCTACACAATCATGCCTATGAGGATCAAAGAGAGGCAATAAACCAACGAACTCCCAAGGTCCACCAGCACTGTCCTTGCTTTTCTTCGGTATAGTCTGTGAACATATCAAACAGTCATATCTAATTCAACAGCAACGCTCACCAACCTAAATTCTCTAGTGTTGTGAAGAAATAATACACATCAACTCACCTATCGTGCAACACCCAAAATGGTTGCCAAAATTGTCAATGATTTCATGGGCATTCTTTCTATTATCCCCCTTGAGTTCACAAAGATCAATAATCTGTTATAACAGTGAATGAGTAAGATTTGTGAACCAAAATATTTGCAACTACAATAGTGCTAATCAAGAAGTGTCTTGCTTGGAAGCACCCTTGTTGTTTCGATGCCAATTACCACTGGAGTCAATGTAGGTGATATAGCCTTCGAGGAGGGACCAGTCTATATTTTGTATACCTGAGAATTGGTTTTGCGAGGCAAGGCAATGAAGCTGGTTAAGGTGTTGTGGCAACACCGGAGTACTGAGAAGGTTACATGGGAGCGAGAGGAACTATACGACATACCTATCAATTTCTATTTGAAGATGGAGATATAATTTAAACATTGTATTATTACATACAACAAGATTCACATGTGTATTTATCTTATGTGTTCCGTGTGTTCTTAATTTTGAGGACGAAATTATCTTAAGGGTGGAAGAATGGAAAACCAGAAAAGTTTAATAGATTGATTAGGTGGGTAACACAATAATTAAGCCATTTAAGCAAGGTTAAAAATATGAAATTTGATATAACTCGGATGATGAAACAGGTCTCATCATTGGAATTGTCTAGCGAAAACGAGATGAGCATATAAATTTCGTTAAATTCTAAGACAGTTGAAATTTTCAAGTATTATGAGGCGCAATACGCGATTAAAATTCCATAAACTTGGCTTTTATTCGCGGAACCCACAATATAAATTAAATAGATAATTAAAGAATCCTTATCCACACTTGACTCTTGTCAAATTGAGGTTGGCTTTGGGGGATTTTCAACCATTAAAAATATGACATTTGACACATTATACAGTTAGTATATAAAGGGTTCTTGCAAATCATGCAAATTTCGGTAAGTAGAGAGAGAGAGAAAGATAGCTTGGAAGAACTCTTCCACTTCCCCTTCTCTTTTTGCAAATTACTTTTGATTCAACCGTTTGAATTCAATCAACCAAGAATTAAAGTTTGCTACAAAACGAGGGCTACCTATCAACACAAAGATTGATTATTTTTTCGGCAATTTTGGATCAAGGATTTTGGCTAGAGCTTGAAGAAGTCTTGCTTTGGGTTTTCAAGGGACTTCTTCATCACCAATTGCTTCAAAGAGGTGTGGGTTTACTCCTAGCTAGTACTAAATTCCAATTTAGTGGGTGTACGTGATTTGGTATAATTATATGTATGTTAATTGTATAATTAACATATGACTAGTGTAGCTACTGGGTTCTCTTATGAATTTATAAGCTCATTATTCTAATACCTGTAGTTTTGAGTAAATGAGCATGTTGTTGAGTTGATTGTGACATGTATGTTATGTGTATGAATTTATGCACCCTACATGTTTGATGAAATACCATAGTGTAGGCAAGTATGCTATGTGGGTTAATTAATGCATATCACATATTGATGAAATGCTATAATGAGAAATATATGCTTCTTGTTATATTTGATCTTGTAAGTCCACTTAATTTGCAATTGGACATACATGGTATGAGCAGGGTTTAACACAAAATACATGATGCATTGTTATGGTAGTGTGTGTTTGTAAATGGTTTGATCACTTACCACATAGGTGAATGGGTGGGGCTTGAGAATTGGACTAAAGTCTGATTAAGTCTCATGGGAACATACATGATAATATGTCAAGGTATAGAAAAAAGAGATAAATTCTCCCTCGAGTACAAGACCCGATTATATCGGTCACACACTAGCCGGTGGTGTAATGAGTCCTTAAAAGTGTGTCAGTGTATGCAAACTGGGGGTGGGAAATCCTTAAAATCCGTGTGAGCTTGGTAGCCAATTGGTTGAAGTCCATAAATTAACTACCCCATAAAGGAAAAATAATAAATGAAAGGTCACTGGGGGAACATAAATCAATGGTGTGGGCATGGAGGGCCCGGTTCATGAGCATGACATCATATATGTCATGGGAACCCAGGGATAGGTTCGAGATTGGTTTTGCATGAATGAAACACCACTTCATGTCATCGCATTGTTGGTAGCATTTATTTATGTCACATGTTACTTATAGGAATACTTGATTTATACAAATGTGTCTTACCATCATATGCACCATTGAGTTGGGAGGCATATTTCTTAGAAGATATACCTCACTGGGCTTTGGCTCACCTCATTGTTGGTAAACATTTTCAAGTGCAATGCATGCTTCTGCGGATGGCCTGCACATGGGCCCAGCTTGATGATAGAGCTTGAGTCCGAGCTCCTATTTGGATGTACAGATACTTAGTTCCAATTGTAATTACTTAGATAGCCTTGTATTTTTGGAATTATATAACACATGTATATTCTTTTGTAAAGGCATATAATATGGAGCACTTGTATCTATTCTTTTGACAAATGAATGATTTGTGCATTTGGAGTTGTTGGTTGATATTTAAGGCATGAGAATTGTATAAATGTTTACATGGGACCTTGGAAGGTCATTGTAATTATCTAGAAACATGTTGTGTTTTGGGTGGAGCTCTTCATACAAAGGAGATTTTGTCATAATTTTGTTGGAATTGGTCCTCGGAACCAAGGCCTTAAGTAAATTAATGAGGCTTAACGTGTAGTAAGGGCCCCCATGAATTGGGGTGTCAAACATTCGCACAACATACATTAAGAAAGCAAAGCAAGAGAGAAAGCTAGGTACTTGGAAAAGATAATAGCATTTAGAGTACTAAGAGATTTTTAAAATTCTAAATGTCAGATTTTTTCTAAATGTGAAAGCTAGGCTTAATAAATGATTTTTAAAATTCTATCCAATCCTTATTTCCTCTCATTTTCCTTCATAGTAGACAATTATAATTCAAGACTTACAGTTTAATTGGACATTCATTAATTTTTTATTGGTTCGCTTCATACATTACTTGTGCACATGGGTTGCACCTCAACATAACATAAACAATATCCCTATAAAAGTTATTAGAATTAAATTTTTGAAGAAAATAATGTTAATATTACTATTATAATTTTGATTTATTAATCAGTTTAAAGTTGCCCCCTCTGCAAAAGATTTCTGACTCTGCCCCTGACTAAACTTGTGTGAATATTGCCTCATATTCTGTTGTAATAAATGGCAAAAAATGGGATACTTCGATAAGGTGATCCACTATAGCCTTAACTTTTATTGTTGTGTTTGGAAGGACTCTCATCATTGCTGAAAATGGTAGAAACAAACGATGCAATAACGGAATTATCTGCTGGTTGTGTTGTGGAGGTCCAATTTTCTCTCATTTACTCTTTGTCGATGACAATCTTGTATTTGTAGCTATTAAAGAATGTCTTCATTTATATGAAAGGGCTTTGAGAAAAAAGATTAACTTGTCAAAATCGGTTGTTGTATTTACTAGAAATGTTGGTCAAGATGAGAAGTTTCCTCTCCTTCATATCCTACAAGTCCATGAGGTTTCCAAACATGAAAAGTATTTGGCTAACCCTTAGTAGTTGGTTAAAAAGGAAAATTTTCATTCTATTTGACAAAGGGTATGGTCTGAAGTGCAAGGATGGAAAGAGAAATTATTATCTGCTGGGAAAGAAATTCTTATTAAAGTTGTCGCACAAGCAATAACCACTTATGTTATGCATTGTTTCATATTATCCTCCTTGTTATGCAAAGAGCTTAATAGTACAGTGGCAAATTTCTGGTGGGGTCAAAGAGACAATGAAAGAAAGATTCCTTGGATGGCTTGGAATAAGATTTTGCCTTGCAAAATCCCAATGAGGTTTAGGATTCTGAGACTTGGAAGCCTTTAATCTATCAATGTTGGCTAAGCAATTCGGGAGATTAGTACAACACCTTGACTCGATGCTTTTCAAAGTTTTAAAGGCTAAGTATTTTCCTACTTCTACTATTATGGAGGCACAAATATGGTCATCTCTTTCACTCACTTGGCATAGCATCTTGGCTTTAAGACATGTAGGGGATGCAGGAATCCGTTGGAGAATTGGAAATTGGCAAAGTGTTAGAGTCAAGCTGGACAGATGTAGGGATAGCAGTGGACGGGGGGAAAATTGGTATGCATCCAAACCCACCCTATTTGGATCACCAATAAATCGTATGTATTAGATGGTAGACATATACGGGGATGCTTGTATAAACCCGTATGGGGATGAAGGCGGGGATGGACTGACACTTACCCTTGCCCTGCCCCCACTATACTTGTCATATATATAATTAAATACACTCTCAAGTCCCAAACAAAGCCCTAATTGAATCACTCTCTTGACTTCTCTATGCCTCCACCTGCACTGAGTGTCTGAGTCCCCAAGCCCATTAGTTGTCCGTTGTTCGTTGGCCCCTAATTTTATTCAGTCTTGAGGCCCCTAATTTCTCCATCATTTTTCGTTGATAATTGGTTGTCGACGTCGGCTGAGTTGTTGATCTATGTTTGTCGATTGCAGAGGGTTTTTTCTCTAATAGGTGACCTATCATATACCATTGTGCTCAAACTTAAAACTCTTGAATTGATTACATAATGATATAGAATGAAAAATTGTGTGTGGTGATTTGATTACTTCTTTTCTGGGTTTTGGTTGTCTTGTGGGTTGTTTTTCTCTGTTGCATGTTTGTTTCTCTCTTTTTTTTTTGATAGGTTTAGAGGGGGAAGAAGGATTGAAAAAAAAGGAGAAATATGGGGAAGTTAAGAATGATGCACAGTGACCCAATTTGCAGGCAATAAAACTGTGCAAGTTTGGGTTGTTTTGGCTATGAGTTAACTGTCTCTGTTTCTTTTAAGATGATATTTCTTAATTGATAATTCCTTATAGTAAGCTACCAATAAACAAGTGAATTGATTTTTAAGTAAATTATTTGCATCATAATATATTATGTGAAAGTTGATTTTTACATGCAGTTGATTACAATCATTGATATTACTTAGGTGAATTGCTAGTTTAGCAATAGAAAGAGAAGAATTGAGAAATTATATTGCAACTCCTAAAAGTTCTGCAACACCAGTTGAAAGCAACCAACTTTCAATCTCTATTAATGAAGATCAATCTATCAACTCAACTCCAATGAATCTTGGTGAAACAGATAGGCATAGATTAATTGTGTGAAATCATTTCAAGAAGAAAACAATTGATGATAAGTTAAAGGTTGAGTGCAATGAATGTAAGAAATTGTTTGTCAGTGGTGCTAAGAATGGAACCAACAACCACATGACCATCTCAATAGTTGTATGAGGATGAAATATAAAAATTTGAAACAATGTTTATTGGTATCAAACCAATCAAAAAAGGATAACAAGAAAACCATTGAGAACTGGTGATTTGTTCAAGAGGTGGGGAAGAGGGATCTTGCCAATATGATCATACTGCATAAATATCCTCTTAATATGGTTGAGCATCTAGGGTTCAAAATATTTTCACACTGTTCAACCCAAGTTCAAAATGATATCCCATAACACTCTCATAAATGATTTCCTTAAAATTTACAAAGCTGAAAAAGAGCAGACAAAGAAGTTGTTGAAAAAAAACAAAAAGTAGAGTTGCTATCACTACGAACATATAGTCCACAAGTAATCAAATAAAAGGATACATGACAATCATCACACACTTTATTGTCAGTTCTTAGACCTTGCAAAGTCGAGATATAAAGTACTAATGATCTTTCATTCACATGTTTATTTATTTGAAATATCTAATGATCTTTCATTAACAAGTGTTATTTATTTTAAATATGTAATGATCTTTCGTATTTGTATTATCTTTAGATTTTTTTATGTGCCTTATCCACATACCAAAGAAGTGCTTGTGGAGTGTTTGATGGATTGTTTTCCGAATTGGAACCTTTGATAGAAAGTTGATAATTTTGACTATGGATAATTGTACCAGTAATGATGCAATTGTGGCTATTTTGTTGAATAAACTTCCATTTGGTTCGCTAATATTGCATGGCCGATTGTTCCATATGCGTTGTTGTGCACATATTGTCAACTTAATTGTCCAAGATGGTTTGAATGTGATTGGAGATGGTATTGAAATAATTCATGGTAGTGTTGCTTATTGGACAACATCGCCCGAGAGAGTGCAAAAATTTTAAAGAGGAAGCTCATCAGATACATATTCCAAGTAACAAGAGGCTTGCTCTTGATGTTAAAAATCAATGAAACTCTACTTTTCTCTTGCTTCAAACAAGTTTGATTTACAGAAATGTGTTTGCTCACTTGAAATATCAAGATTCTCATTACAAAATTTGTCCAACTAAAGATTATTGGGAGGTGGCAAGAGAGATTTGTGAAAAATTGAAATTGTTTTATAGTGCAACAAAATTGTTTTTAGGAACAAAGTATCCTACTATCAATGTATACTTTCCAACTATTTGTGGAATAAGGGTAGAAATATCTAAGTGGCTTCAAAGTCTCAAAGATGTGATAAAAGATATGGGCTTGAATATATTGGAAAAGTTTAACAAATATTAGAGTGTGATTTATGGTGTTATGGGAATAGCCACTGTTTTAGATCCACGGTATAAATTGGAAATTTTAAAGTATTACTATGAGAAAATGTATGGAGCGTCAAATTAAGTGATGAGGATTAACGAGCTTTATTTAGAATTGATAGGCGAGTATGAAGCGAGGCAAGAAAATGATTATGAACTGCAACCTTTTCCTCCCCCACTTTAATCAAATATTGGTTCCAAATGCCCCTTAATTGATGATCTCTCTTATTTTGATAAGTTTATACAAACAAAAGACATAATAAAAGTGGTCCCAAGTATCCATGCTTCAAATGATTGCTAAAGATCTTTTTGTTATTCCTGTTTCTACCGTTGCCTCGAAATTTGCTTTTAGCACAAGTGGGAGGATGATCAGTCTACACCGCAAAGACTTCTTCCAACTATAGTATAGGCTTTAATGTGCTCTCAAAGTTGGTTATGGGTTGAGATCAAAGTAATGAAATATTATTTGTATGTGCATCATAATTTTTTGGGCGATTTAAAGTATGATTAATCCATTATTTTTTTCTTAGGTCCATCCACTTCGATGGGCCTGAAGAGGAACGCATTATTGGAGGATCTTGACATGGGTGATGAGGTATATCATGTTAGTTGAAAATTTCCCTTTGGAAGAATCGAATAATTTTTTTTCTTTTAATGATATAGAAAAATGATGTTGAAGAAGTATATTCTATCACAACCGATGGTGTTAAGAGATGATTGAATTGGTAATCTTTCAATTCAACCAATCAATTTTATTAACAAATAAAAATATTTTTTATGCAATTATTATATTTTTTTTATGTTTTATTAAATTATAGGTGTGAAACTACATGCAGAAAAATTTCTCCAGTACAAATATTCAAGTAGTATTTTAGACCTTTGTTCCTTGTGTTATGTTGAATTATGTTATGTTATATTTTGTTGTATTGCATGATGTTGTGTTGGATTTACATGCAATACAAGGTTTTAATTATATTATGTTGGATTATGTTGTAGGCAAAATTTTAATTATCTTATGATATTCTATAATTATGTTGGATTATTTAGAATTTTGGATTATGTTGGCTTGAGCTTGGGCTGGGGCTGGGGCTGGGGCGGGTGCGAGGAAAAGGGACGGGGATGAAGGCAGGGATGGGGATTACAAATTTATCTGCGGACGGAGGTGATGATAAAAATTAAACCCGTTAACGAGGGTAGACCACTCTTGGGGATGAACATAGTTTTTTTAAGCAGGTACGGGGATGGAGACTACACCCCGCCCTCGCTTCGGTCGACTGTCATCCCTAGGTAGATGGATACCCAGACCGCATACTTTCAAAGTCACAAGTTCAATACCAAGCATGGATGAGGAAAGGGTGGTTTGTTCTCTGGTCATGAGCAGATGTGTTGGAATTTGGACCTTCTAAATGAGCTTTTTCATCCATTTAAAGTTGCAAAAATTGTTGTTATCCCAATCTATGCTCAACTACCCAATGATCGATTTGTTTTTTTTTTTTGCTAGTAAAAGGTGAAGTACATGTTAAATGATAGTAAGTAAATTAAACTAACACAAGCTAAAAATAATCTAATTAAATAGGATTCTCCTTGATCACCGCTTCATTTACTAGGTTTGGAAGCTGGTGATCAGGGAGGTCTCCTTCGTGCCTGAGTGCAAGTTCCCATCTCGTGAGCTGCTTCATTTGATTCCCTCTAAAAAGTGCATATCACTTAGGGGTGTCCATGGTCCGGGCTAGGCTCATGAAAATTTTTTCGAGTTAGGCCTGAGTAGGATAGACCCAATCCTTTACTCATGTGAGTTATCGTGTGGAGTGGGCCAAGCTTCGAGTAGAGATAGGCTACCTGCAACTTAACCCACCACTCATTGGGTGAAACTTATATATATATATATATATATATATATATATATATACATCTTCATTTAAAAAGTTTCCAACTTAATATTTTGTAAATTACATTTTTAAATTAAAAGTAGAGTTAAAATGGACAAAATTTTATTTGAGATGAATTATTTAGTATTTAAGTAAATAATGAATATTGAATAATAAATAATACCCTAAATTACTCAACTTAATATTTATGTAAATAATTCTTTTTTTAAAAGGAATATTTCACCTAACTTTCAGTGGTTAGTTTTTTTAAAAAGGGGAATTTAGAAGTCGGTACAATTTTTTAGACTTATTTGAGCAAAAAAATAACTCAAAATTTTATTTGGGGTAAAGTGCATATTTTTTAAAAATACTAGTATTGCCATTCGATAAACAATGGAAACGTAGAACCCAATTTTATTCCTCCGTATATTATGACTAGAATCAGTTAATGGGAGGTGAAAAAGGGGATTTAATTATCAAAACCCTTATTCTAAGGCATCCTGATTCCATGACAATGAGATATCCATAGAATGACATAAATGTTTATTATTTCTATTTTAACCATTGAATATTCCACAAAAAAAGGAGTACTACAATAGTTCCAAAATCCGACTATTCATCGTCACCGACATCTTGCAGAACCTGTTTAGCGTCTCCGGCAACTTCTTCACTGGAAATTTGAGGTGACATTCTATTTTTTTTATTTTTTTTCATTCATTGATTATTTTGTTTTTTTTTTTTTCAAAAACCTATGTAAGTTGATTGAAAAATAAAACCAAATCATAAAACCCTAATTTTGTGAAATTGAATTAAGAATTTGCAAATCTATTATAGCATATGTAAATGAAAAAAACAATTTGGAACATGATTTTTTTGCTTAAAAATAGTTACGTAACTGTTTTAAGTAACTATTTGGAATTCAAATATATTTTTTATTCAAAATTTAATAGGTTTAACTGTGTTGTGTAACTATTCTTCTGATTTTAAAGATTCAATTCTTACAAGTCTGTTTTTCGCAACTTTATGGTTCATAATTTTTTTGATTAAAAATAGTTACGTAACTATTTTAATTAACTATTTGGGATTCAAATTCAAAATTTTATTGGGTCTAACTGTGTAGCATAACTATACTTTTGATTTTAAGGATTCAATTTTTATAAATCTGTTATTGGCAACTTTATAGATCATGATTTTTTTGATTAAAAATAGTTACACAATTATTTTAAGTAACTATTTGGGATTCAAATAAAGACAATTCATATTCAAAATTTAATGGGTTCTATTTTTATGATTTTAAGGATTCAATTTTTTTATTTGTTATCGGTAACTTTATTGATTAACTGCTAAATAGTTGTATCTTATTTGTGTTATAACTGTCTTGAATATCTGTTACTGAATCAAGCATATTGTTAATGGTGTTTTTGTCTCTATGGATTAATTGTTGTTCACATTCTTAATGGAGGTAAGTCAAAACAGAGGCTAAACCAATTCTAACATGATATTTATATGGTCATTTCAATGGGTTACCTAATTCAGATTTTGGGTATAGTATCTTATCAAGGCTCAAACAAAAGTAGCAATTCACCCATTTTCAACACACCAACATTGGTGCTGAAATAAATATTTGTGCCTCAAACAAGCAATATTAGACAATTCATCTAAGAATTCAGTTTTACATTCATGAGAATGCTTTGATCTTTTCACTGCAGTAACAGTTCCTAATTCTATGAAAAAGTATTAGTAAACAATGTCAAATGATCCGTAAACAATGTCAAATGTCTTTGCTGGCTAACTTGAGCTCTTTGTATCTAAAAGCTCTTGGGGCTGTAAAAACATTAATACAGATCAATTAATTAATTATCTACGTATTGGGAGAAAAACATAAAACAAAAAAAATTTACAGATATACAGGATCTTCCAAAATAGATATTGGCTGAAAAATTGCACACAATAGCATTTACATTAAATCATAACTCTAATTAAAAAACAGTTAGACCCATTAAAAACCAAAACAATGTTTTCCCCGTTCATCCCAAAAAATGAATAACATATAACAATCTTTAATTAATAATCTGAGAATAAAATAAAACAACTAACAAACAATGACATATTAACATTTTTTCGAAAACATACATTAATGTCAATACCCAAAAATAGTTACACCAATTTTAAAAACAGTTACATCCATTAAACCCAAATTAATTTTTTTTTCCCATTCATTCCAACAACGACCAAATATACACAAAAACGAACATGCGAATTTCCCCAAAAAAAATAATCGAATTGTAGAGGAAATGTAATTATTTTGTCTATACTAAAAATATTTACACCCATAAGAAACAGTTACACCCATTAAGATCGAAACAGTTTTTTTTCCTCCATTCCAACAAAAAATGAACATAAAACAAAAATAGAACATAGAAATTTCCCAAAAAAAAATGACCAAAAAAGAAGAAATATAATTATTAACAACTCACCTTCAATCCGATGATGCGATTGGTATTTGCAATTCCTTTTTCAAAGAAAACCACTACCGGAGAAATAAATTGCCTTTGAAGAAGACTTATTTTGAATAAGACTTATTAGTTGAACACGTTGAAGAAGACTTATCAGTTGAACAAATACGTTTGATTCAAAAAAATAAAGATAACAAATATGTAAAGAATACATATCTATTTCCTAAAATAACTGTCAATAGATGCATAAATCTTGCACAAAACTGCTCATTCAAAATTCAAAAGCAAAAAGACAACAAATATGTAATGTTTATATATTCGTTTCCTAAAATAACTGTCAATCATGACTGCATAAAATAAGGATGGGCGTTTAAGTAAAAAGGATTTTAATTCATTTGAATTTTGTACCTAAACATAAAAAGTATTATAAAAATTATATTTAATAGAATAAACTATTTACTCATACACTTTTGCTCAAATAAGTATTAAAAATTGTACCCACACTTAAAAAACTCTTTTAAAAACTAAAATAATGGACCGAGTTCGGTGTTGGGTAATGGATTTGAGGGGCAGCCCAAGCTTTCTCCGGAAAGATATTGGGCTCGGGGTTGGATAGATGGACCAACTATTAAGTCTATGGGTTTTGGACTTATTTTTTCAGGTCAAGTAACGGGTCTCATGGCCCAACTGGACACCCCTAATACCACTTGATTATGGGTCAAGTTTTACTTCGTGATCTAAACAGAGGAGGGGGCCTAGTAGAACTAATGGGAAGTGGCCTGGTGAATTTATGTGGCTCTTGAAGATTTCCAATTAAATTAAAATTTTTGCATGGAGGGTTAACAATAATATCCTTCCTACTCGATGCAATTTTCACTAAAGGAGAATTATTGTAGACATTGAGTGTCTCTTATGTGATGGCTCTGTTGAATCTCCCTTGACCACCTCTTCTTACAATGTCCTTTTGCTGTGGCAGTATGACAATCTACAGGTGTTATCTTACCACAGAAAGGACTACTGTTCAGAGATTGGATTCTGGGAGAGCAAATCAACGGATATGTCAGTGGCTTAAGTAGCTTGTGTGTGTCTTGGATTCGTAGGAGTGGAAATGAGGTAGCTAATTGTTTAGCAAACATGGCATCAAATAATAGGGATTCAAGTATATGAAGGGAGAATTTTACATTAACTACAATTATAACAAGGTTACAGATTAAAAAAAAAAGGGATGAAAAAGAAACCACATAGCAAGATCATTGTTTCGTCTGAGAGATTTAATTACAGCACAGGTATCTCTCCTTCGTAATGATCATGGCTGGGGACCGCGTTTGCATCGATTTTCGTAGGTACAAGGTCTATTGTGTTGGTTGATCTGAACTATGCAATTGCCATACCGTTCTGGATCACATACAGCTGATCCACGGTTGAGAGATTTGACAGTGAGTTTGTTGGTGGTTTGAAGAATCCTTCTGCTCACTTCAGACTCCATTAGGAACTCTTGGTCGTCTTCTTCAATGCAGTCTGTGATGGTTCCATTGCACCAAGAGCTTCCTTTTTTGATCTCTGAACAATCAGCTGTTTGAATATTTGTGCTGAGCACAATTAGTACAACAGCTATGGAGATGTAAAGGCACATCCTCTTGGGTTCCATTCTTATCTCTCTCACTGTTTTTTTGGGAGTTTTGCTAAATTTATGTGCTTGGCAGGTCACCAATGAGCTTGAGTGAAACGCCATTATTGTTGAAGATTTATCAGGATGAGAAATGAATGGCCATTATTGTGCTGCACTTGACTTTTGGGGTCAAGGACTACACAATAATTGTTTGCTTGCCCCCACTCGGTCGGCCACTCCCTGGCTGGTCATTCTTTGCTAGATCCATCAAATTAACACAAACTCTCAACGAGGTAATTGGTACGAGTTTAGTATTCACGAATTGATTTGTTTGAAGAATAGATCGATACTTACTGTTAAATCTGACTTGTATCCCAACAGGACATGATTATAAATGGGTCAAATATAGATTGAATAAATTTTAACAAACTTAAAAACACGGCACATATTCGTACATCTACTGCCCTTTTGGATGAGGACAAAACTGATAATAGGCAGGTGGGCAATTCTAAGCTTTCGATATTGTCTACCCAGGACAACATTGCAATTCTGTATATAGTGAAAAATCTGTCATGTGTACACCGACATTTTCTATTTCCACCAATCCAGTTCTTTCGTAGAAACAAAAATTGACGACGGTTGTTCAAGTGCATAGAAATGTCATTAGTAAAATTACCTGAGGCTACAATGTCTGAAACAAAGGTCTTAATCACAAAATACCACCGCACAAAAAAAACTATTAATAGATAGTCATATTTCTTTTCCCAATTAATGTATCATTGGAGGAGAACAATCTCTTGTTTAAAGACCAAATGGACTAGAACAATAGAGCTAGCTGTTACTCATAGTAGTAGCTGCTACATGTTTGAGTGGATTAACTTTGTTAAATTTGCAGTTTTCCTCTACTAACCCAAAAGTACATATGATACTGTAACTAATTAAGGTTTATTGACACGTAAAAAAAGGTTTATTCATGTGAGATCTGATAAAAAAAAGGCAGAGACCAATCAACTTCTACATGAAGGGAAGCAAGAAACATAGGTATACACTTAATATTTCATGATATTCCATCAAGTTCTTCACATGCACCCATGGTGAGCGCTCTGGAAAAATGGCCTACAATTTCAAAGCAACAGTTTTGAATTTATAATCCCTTGATTTGTTAAGCAGATGCTAAAAAATTGTTTCGTGGCATTATTATTATTTTTTTAGAGGATTAATTTCAGTTGATTAATGTCTAACAATGAATTCAGAAGGTAGTATGGAGCCTAAGAATATTAGATTGTACATAGTATTATTTATAATTTTGTGATTTTTGTCACACTCGGACACTATGTAGAAAGGTATGGATAGTCTCCATATTGGGAGTGAACAATAAATAGAAGCAAAATTGGAAATGTAGAAAGGTATGTATGTCTTTTGACCAATTATTTGAGTCCAAAATTTTAACTTGAGATGCTGATCTTTTAGTGGGAATATTTGAAAACCAAGGGCGAAGTAGAGAACGCAAAACCATGGGTGAATCAAGATTGTAACACAAATAATAGGGAGAATTACACCCAGATCCTCTGAAGTTTGTCACTTAATCACTCAGACTTCTTGACATTTGAAATATTACACACAGACTCCCTAAAGTTTGTACATGCGTAATACTTAGACCCCTGTTGTAAATATATCCGTTAATAAATTATACTTAGACTCCCTAAAGTTTGTGGGTATATAATACTTAGACCTTTTAAGTTTAAAATATTATACTTAGACCAAAAATCCTTCAATCAAATATAAAATATAAAATATTTTAAATTTTACAACCAAAATTTATGTTCTATTGTATCATTTATTGAAATAAAATTAAAATTTAATATTTAATATTTCCTTAAAAAAATTGTAATTAGTATACAATTATACTATCTATTGGAATAAAACTAAAAAATCAAACAATAGGCCTAAGTCATTCATAATAGAATATGAATTTTACATCCAAAATTTATGTTCTATTTTGTCATTTATTAAACTTAAAAAAAAACATAGTTAGTATATATTTATACTGACTATTAGAACAAAATTAAAAAATTAAACAAGGAATCAAACTGTAATGGATTCAATATCTTTTATATTTAATTGGGGTAGTTTGGTATTTTAATTTGATCGTTTAAACGACTAAATTAAATTCTCATAGACAATATAATTGTATACCAATTACAATTTTTTAAGAAAAAATTGAATTTTTATTTTTGATTTTATTTCAATAAATGATACAATAGAATATGAATTTTGGTTGTAAAATTTAAAATATTTTATATTTTATATTTGATTGGAGTATTTTTGGTCTAAGTATAATATTTTAAATTTAAGGTCTAAGTATTATATACACACAAAATTTAGGGGAATCTAAGTATAATTTATTAACGGATATATTTATAACAGGGGTTTAAGTGTTACACGCGTACAAACTTTAAGAGGTCTGCATGTAATATTTTAAATATCAAGGAATCTAGGTGATTAAGTGACAAGCCTTAGGGGGTCTAAGAGTAATTCTCCAAAAATAATAATATAATGATACAAAGACTAAAATCATCATAGAAAACAAACTTACACAAGTAGGGGAATTATTGACCTAAGGAACAGAATGAATGATCTGATGCTGAGAAAAGTTCAGGTCAGTTCTAAACCTTGAGTCTTGGTTATGGCTAGAACTAGTTCAGCAATTCCTAAACAAGTTCGACTTACCTGAAGTAGCTTAGACTAAAACTTGAGAAGGGACAAAAAGGAAATTACGGTATCAGACCTTGTCGAGGGATAAATCACTAGTGTCACGTCATCAGTTTCTAAAATATCAAGTCACATTTAGAGGAATATAACAATTGGTTACAAAAAAGTTGTAATCTCACAAACAGATATCCATAGATTTCATAGAGGAGGTCTTCAACTCTCATTTCTCACACTTATCGATTCTTAACGCCATCATAACATAAGATTGGGAGGAAGTATTGAATAGATCCATATCTAAAATGGATAACTTAATAATATATTTAAAATTATGAAAAGAATAAAAAGGTCAAAAATGAATTTTTAAAACTCAAGGGACCATGGCTCCCTCTAGTCGAACTGTGGTTTCAATGCTGCTAAAAGTTCACACCCTTGGCCATAACTCAATGGATTATTTTATATTTTGGTAATAACATCCATAAGTGACGACGGTCATAAGCCCAATTAGCCCATATCATCAAAAATCACAATTCCTTTCTTTCTCAACTCAGGCAATCCTCCCAAATCACTTCGCAAAGCCATCTTCACCTCGCAAGGCAGCTGAAAATCTCCAGAAAAATCAAAAGATCTTCTGCACTTAACAACATCATTTTCTAATCTGTCAGTGACAGCATTAGCTTCTCTAAAAGTATGCCTTAATTGGAATTCCACACCAGTTAACAGCTGCTTAATCTTCCTCAATATTTCCAAGAAAATTCATGGACACTCACAAAGACTCAAAACTGCATTCACAATAATTAAAGAGTCACATTCAATTATTAGCTAATACACAAACAGTCCATACTTCTGAACTAACTGCAGGCCATTCAGCAAAGCTTTAAATTCAGCAGCCACATTCGAGCACTCATCATAAAAGAAACAAGCAGCTAATACCAATCCCCCAAACTCATTCCTCAACACAGCACCACCACCTGCTATGCCAGGATTATTCTTGGCAGCCCCATCCATTTTACCCAAATAATTTTGTTCACCACATGACTGGAAACTTGAATATGCAAAAATTTCAAAATTATTACTTTTTATATCAAGTTACAACAAAATAAAATTATTAGGATCAATCCTAATTTCTAGAATCTATCTTAACACGTATTTTGACCCCAAAAACATGATAATTTCTATATTGTACCTCTTTCGCTATAAATTCTAAAGATAGTGCTGTTACAACTTTCAAAAGCAACAAACAAACTTCAAAACATCCAGCAATAATCCTAACCGTCAACAATTTAAAATCTTGTCCTCACACAATTTACATGACTTGAGAGGTGATACATCATGATGAGAGTGTTGCTTAACCACTTAACTACAAGAAATAAAAAAGGATGACCAATGCAAAGAACTTCTGCTACTGCAGAGTCTGGAGAAAGTCAAATATACATAGTTTTGGGCCTACTTGTGTAGAGACTATTTTCACAACTCAAACCCATGACGTTGAGTTCACATTAGAACAATGCTAGGAAAAAGTCGAGCCTATTACTTAACTATGAGAAATATGGTACAAAAAGAAGCATAGTCCTAATCTAATTTCCATGTATAAACGTGCCCCCCATTTGTGGCTCCTGTTAGCATCCTAACTTTAGCGAGCATAAATCAATCCCTACTAATTTTTAGAGCATAAAACCAAGCAAACATTTTTCTGCTCGGGAGAGTCGCAATAACTTGTTGGATTTTTTTGTGGAGTCTAGTTTATATTTGATCTGGATGATGACCCGACCCAAAATAATATTGCGTGGTTTTTTAATAAGAAATTTTTCGAGGCCGCCCAAGCCGTAGCGCTCATGGACAACCCTCGTGGGGTCCGGGGGATTGGCCCATTTTGTACCCCTATGCGCTGGACATATATAAACTGTTATTTGGTTATTAGAGTTTTGAATTCTGTACGACCGCCACCCGTATTCTTTTTTAAGAATAGTAAAATCTCTGTAACTTCGTGGACGTAGGCAATTGCCAAACCACATAAATTATGTGTTGTGTAATTATTTGGATTGCATTCTTTTCGTTATTTTCATTAATTTCACTTTATTGTCAACATTTGATTTCACAACATAACTTTCCTAGCTACTTGCTGAAGAGATGACTTCAACTCCTCTTCTCATATTGCCAATAAAAAGGTTTGTGAATCATCCCCACCCTATATTGCACCGTTCTCCCAAGCAGACAAGAGACAGACAGAGAGACAATTGCAAAAAAAAAAAAACACCATTGTTAAGTATTAACAAAAGCTTTCTACAAGGCTATGAAGCCGGCACAAAAAAACTATGCAAAGAAAGTATTCGCCCAATCGGTCCACACATTTTCATTTTCAAGACAATCGAAGGAAGAAACTTCAAGAACACACGCATGAAAGAAAAAATAAAAAACAAAATACAAAAAAGAAATAAAAGAGTTGGGTTGCGAAGCCATCTTTAATTTTCTCAAAGCGGTTTTGTTCCTTATTAATAAAAACAAACAGAAAACATCAAGTATAATTGAAAATATTAAATGCCCACCAAGCATCAAAAGCAAGTACATGTTTGTACAACATTGCATCATCTATAAAAATCCTTCAGTCTATACAAGAGAACTTCTCATAGCATAGAGAGAATGCTTTTTCCTAGAACTTCTCATAGCATAGAGAGAATGCTTTTTCCTAGTTTAGTGTTTCGAATTGAAACCTTATATTCCCTTTTTCTAGATCAAAAATTCAACAAGATACCAATATATCACACTACATCTAAAACCAAAAGCAAGAGGCAAGACTTATGCTAATTCAACATTTTTGTGAATGCACTCCTATGTATGTATCTAATATTATAAACCTACAAATCACCAGCCTCAGAAAACTATGCAGCTTCAAATCACTCCAAACACTACTTGTAGAAAGAAAAAATAACCTAATGAGATAAGTAACATAAGTTTGTACAAGATACAATGATATGTAAGGTAATTGTGCCCAAAACAAGATTTTCTTGTTCAAGCAACACTAGATAGTCCATGCTAAAAAGTAATTAACAATCTCTATGCATCCAAATTTTTTTTTCGAAGGTAAATTAGTTTATCAAACTGAAAAAATAATATATACAATGAAGTTCAAAATATGCCAAAAAAAGGCTACATAAAGCAATACTCAGAAAGTTTGCTCCGTCCATATACACATACTCTATAAATAAAATAATCTCTAACAACCCGAGACTAGGTAAAAAAACTAGAACAGGTCAATAAGCCCAATTACATGTTCTAAATACTAAGGAGGAGCCTTTAACCTCTCTTGAAGATCCTTAATACTTAAGCTATTGATATTTTTATCTTCTACCCTTCAAACTTTGAATCCTGCCATGAAGTTTTCTCTTGCTTTCCTCTTTAGATGAGAGACCCCTTTCAAGATCATCACCAAAGGAATTATCAAGATCTTCCTCCAACTCCTCGGCCTTGTCATTTTCCTCCACATGGGAAGTGTCCTTTCCTTTATCTTTTTCAAGTTGGCAACTACTCCCAAGCTCTAAAGGAGGGGCTGAGCAAAGAACATTAAAATGATTTGAGGATGATTCTCCTCCGCTAATGTTTCTAGTTCCTTCCACCGGAGACACCTCCATCTTATCTTTTCTTTTGTTTTTAGGAGCGTCATGTCATTCATCTCTAATCCCGACTTCCTTTTTTCCCTAAATTTGAGGATAATCTTGTTTAGGAGCTAATGGACAACCAAACAATTTGCCTTTTGAACATTTTCGTGGCATCCAAGGAATTTCAACTAAGATTTCATGTGTAACCTCACCAAGCCAACTTTAAATCAAGAGATTTATTGCTAACAAGTCCGTAGCACTGGACTAGTACCACTTTTAAAGGTGGTTTAAGAGGAGAGTATTAACCTAGAATCCAGCAAACATAAAATAGAATGTAGTCAGAAGCACAAAGCATGAGTGCTTTAAGAGTTATAGATGCGAAAATCAGAAGTATAATTTAATGGGCTTATGAAGCAACTACAATAATTAATCTCCAGACAAATAATGTTGAGCCAATCTACTTTTGAGTCAAATCTAATGTTTACAAGAGGTATCACCAACAATTAATGACGAACGTCCAAAGATATGGCAGACTTAAGCATTACCATGCTGAAACAAAAAGAGTGAAAACATTACAAATGTCTTTGTTACAAGACAACTTCCACATGGTGAAAAATAAGCAGAATGGAGAACCATTATATGGCTAACTGTCTTTAAAGATTTCAGATTATCTGAATCAATATATCTCAAATCCCAAATGCAGGCAGTCCAGCCCATTAGTGGAACTTGTAGCCATGGTGTTGCTGTTTTATAAGTTAAAATCTATGGTGTTGATTCTATTGTCATGCAAGTGCAATGAGAATGAATATTTTCCTGCTCTCTCATCCCAAATATCGACTACTCCAAGACCCTCACTAAAGTATAAGGACTTCCCATCATCTAGTCGTTGAGAAATACAAAATATACCATACTCACTTGAATATATTAGATCAAATACCTCCGTCTCAACATCCATTAACCGGATAAGTCCATCATAGCAGGAAGAAAGCACCTACATAAGCATTACTTAGCTTAAAATACAGGAAGCCACTCGACAAAAAATAACTTTATTCACTGGGCTCAATACTTCAAAATCTAATGGGCTCATGTTCGTTGTTCTTGAAAATCAAGTTTTTCTTTAGAAACAACTAACAAACATTTCCCCTCCTCTAGCCAAAATTGCTATTCATATGCATATTTGCAATGATGTTTGACCAATTTTTGGCACAACCCCAAAAATTCTTGTAATGTAGTGTTTTTTTTTTTTGGGTGGGGGTGGGGGTGGGGGTGGGGTGGTGGGGTGGGGTGGAGGGGTCATCTGTCAGCAATAGATTTGAGAGGGTTGTACCTACTTGTAGATTGGCTTATAAATTGAAGGAATTTGGATAATTCAGAGGGGTAGTTACTGAGACGACTACTAATTCTTGGCAATCTGAATAGGAAGGAAAAAAACAGGCTCTTTATCTTTCTGAGCTTATGAAAGTGCTTTCCATTTCACTGGTATGGATCATGCTTTTCACTTTGGTAGGCCTAATTGTGCCTTGAAGTGTATCTAAGTGTTAATAATTTTTTGTAATTCTGGGGAGAGCTTGTGCAAGGAATACTCAAGACTTTCTTTCTTAATTTTCCAAAAAGATTTGAAGGCTCCTGATTTCCAGTCGTCACACAGTTCACGGTGGAAGCAAAACACAGATAGGCCATAGCCTTCCCCCTGGTGAACTATTATGTGTGCATTCATAGCTGGATGAAATTACATAAGATTCGGTCCGTACGCTTGAATTGTGAGCAGAAAATGCCTGAACAAGGCCATATATAATGATATTTATATTCAGAGCATGCAAAAATATCACCTATTACAATATAACAAAATCATCCTATTAAAGCACTGAGTGAAATTATTACACCCACTGGCTAGAAGGATCAGCCCTGCCCAATTTGAAGTTCTTTTTCATATTCAACCAGTTGATGGACTAAATGCCAAATTGGTGAGACAGTCAAACTAGATACAAATAAGATTATCAAAATAGAAAGGGAACATGATTTATATAGTAAGCAATTATAATTCTCATCCATTTCATTCCAATGAACCTTTTTCTCCCACTGATGACAAATCTCATCCAGAATTCCTATCACCTCTACAATATAATCAAATAAACATCCAAAAAAGTCCGTTTTACTACAGTATTCCTACCAACAGTGTAAATAAATAAGCATTCAAAAAAAGTCCCTTTTTACTCTTTGCTGCTGCTGCTTCGTGGCATGTAATTTATTTAACCCTCGTTATTCTTACACCGTATAGTGCTGTTGGATAGTTTCAATGTCCAATCCCTTTAGCTTGACCACTGATTCAACGTGCCCCTTAAGGGTACGGAGCTCTCTTAACCTGAAATTGCATATCTTGTGAGAATATAAAACTTGGTTATTAAGAACATTTATCAAAAATAATCACGTAGAATTGAACTTCTATACAAATATAAAACATGTCCTACATACAAACTTTAAAAGATATATGCAAAAGTCATTGGTCTTTGTCTAAATTTCTACAGGAAATGCTTGAAATGGTCAATAGGTCTATGCGCACTGTTGGTCACGTATGTACCTTGCAACTTCAGCCCGTTTTTTAGCCTGCTCAGCAATCTCAGACAACTCCCGGTAATTGTTCTTCTCATTGAACAAGCCTGAAGTTTCTGCAGTCTGAAGGCCATGAAGCGTGCGTTGAGCCGTGGCCCACTGTGCCTCTCTCTCACCTTTGCCATAATCCTTCTTCGTCGTGAAAGCAGTCTAGACCATTAGAAAGGAAAACTTAAAAGTGAGTAAACAGTACTGATATAGTTGTAGTATGCTTTTTAGCTTTGACATTGTTTTTGAGTTTGTTCAGCTACCTTGTTCTGGATCATAGAATCCCAAGCCTTGCCACTCAATGCATAGCGGATGATGAACTTGAGGACATCAAGAGGGAAGTAGATAGCAACACTAAAGATCCAGATCACTCCAGCCCATCCCCAGCCAATGCCTTCGATCCTAGCGAAGCTCCAGTTTGCATACACAGCAATGGTCGTAGCCACCTACATTGATCACTCACTCAAGTTAGAAAAACAGTGTTGTGATCAAAGTACACCAGGAAGGTGCAACATGGATTTCCATATTAAAAAGAGAGAGAGAGAGAGAGAAACTTACCAACTGGGCAGCAATAAAGGCACTAACAAGCAAGAAACCAGGGCGCTCAACAAATGACCAGCTTCGGGACCTAGTCACAAAGATGAGTGCTTGACTCACAATGCTCACTTGAAGGTAAAGGGCTGCGGTAAGCTCATTTGGATTGCTTCTGATTGATCTAACTCCAAAAACTTTCTGCAAAATGATAAAGGTATTAGTGCTTGCTTCTAATTTGAACCAGTGTACTGTAATTCAACTTACTGAAAAGAAATCTGTGTCAACTGCCAGCCAGAAGAACACCACAGTCATGATAGCAAGGTAGCTTCCAAGGACAATCCCAGTGGCAAAGATTTCCTTAAGCTTCCATGAGTCGGGCACTGGAGATGGCTTCACCCTATCCTTAGATATTGTCATGATGGTTCCATCATTTAGGATGGCAATGATCAGGACCATGAAAGGTGAGAAGTCAAACTTCCAGATCAATGCAATGAGCATGAACCCCATCACAATACGAATTGTGATTGAAACAGCATAAATGGTGTAGTTCTTCATCCTCTGGAAGATGGCTCTGCTAGTCAAAACAGCGCTCACAATCACACTAAGTCCTGGCTCGGTCAATACAATGTCAGATGCACCTCGGGCTGCATCTGTTGCGTCTGCCACTGCAATACCAATGTCTGCCCTCTTGAGTGCTGGAGCATCATTCACACCATCTCCTGTCATTCCACAAATGTGCTTCCTCCCTTGCAGTTTCTTGACAATCTCATACTTGTGCTCTGAAAAAGCCCAAATCGGTATTAAATGTACTAGCAACGACAAATCATTTCTTAATTCATTGCAACTTAAAATTTTTATTTTGTTAAATAGGATCTAATTTACCAGGGAAAACTCCGGCAAATCCATCAGCCTTCTCAATGAGTTCATCAATGGGAATGGAAGCTATGGACTCATCCTTGCTCTGACCTAGTAGGGAGGATGAAGGATACATGTTGGTGCCCATGCCTAGCCTACGACCAGTCTCTTTGCCAATTGCAAGCTGGTCACCAGTGATCATCTTGACATTTACACCGAGATCAAGAGCTTTACGGATAGTCTCTGCACTATCATGTCTTGGAGGATCAAAGAGAGGCAACAAACCAACAAACTCCCAAGGTGCACCAGCACTCTCCTTGGTCTTCTCTGGTACAGTCTGTAATCATATCAAGTAGACATTTAATTTAGCAAGGAAAGCTCACCAGCCTAAATTCTCTAGTATTATGAACAAATGATGCACATTAACTCACCTGTCGTGCAACACCCAGAGACCGAAGACCACGATTGGCAAAATTGTCAATGATTTCATGGGCTTTCTTTCTAACATCCCCCTTGAGTTCACAGAGATCAATAATCTGGTATAGCAGTGAATGAGTTAGATCTGTGAACCAAAATATTTGCAAGTACAATGGTGCTAATCAAGAAGTGTCTTACTTGCTCGGGAGCACCCTTGCTGCTGCGTTGCCAATTACCACTGGAGTCAATGTAGGTGATTGCAGTGCGCTTTTCCACAGGGTTGAAGGGCAGGAAATGCACCTCTGTGATTCCTGCTCTTGCCTACAAAGTTCATGAGAAAGTAGAAAAATAAGGTTTCACTTTATGCAAACAGGCATCATCAATAATCTTTGAGAGCTAATCCAGCGAATACCTCCTTGGGGTCACCCAACATCCCTACAATTGAAGCATCAATGGCATCCTGGTTCTCAACTCTAGAAGCCATTGCAGCATGCAAGAGTACGGCGTCCTTATCCATGTTTTTTGGGAACACCTGCAACCAAAACAAATCCAGTGATAAGACATAAAACCTGTGCTCAATTAGTTTTTTCTCAGACCATACAAACACCAGAGTGATGTCCCCAATTTATGAATTTGGTTTTGAGTCACCAACCTCAATCAAGGTCTTGTCTACAGTAAGCTTGTTGAGGGTGAGGGTCCCAGTCTTGTCACTGCAAAGGACATCCATGCCAGCCATTTCCTCAATAGCAGTCATCCTCTTGGTAATGGCACCTTGTTGTGCCAACCGATGAGAACCAATAGCCATTGTCACAGACAACACTGTTGGCATGGCAATTGGGATTCCTCCAATGAGCAGCACTAGCAGATTGTCAATACCCTCTCTGTATCTTCGGTGCTGGATTGGGTACATAACCACAATCTCTATCATCATACCCACAGCAATGGAACAGATACAGAAGTTCCCAATGGCAGTCAACACCTGATTAAACCATCAACAACCATCTTAACACTTCATTTATTCTAAAAAACTACATTATTAAATTACATTATGGTGTGCGATGAACTTTTACTCTGTTCATTCGTTATTGACCGGTTCAGGAAGAATACCTTTGGAAATGACCCACTTGATTGGTGCTGTCAACAAGGTGGGCAGCCTTCCCAAAGAAAGTGTGGACACCAGTGGCAATAACCACAGCCTCGATTTCACCTTGCTTGCAGGTGGAACCGGAGAACACTTCAGCGCCAGGGTGCTTGGTTACAGGCAAGGACTCACCAGTTAAGGCTGACTGGTCAATCTTGAGGGGATCTCCCTCCAAGAGACGAGCATCAGCAGGGATGATATCTCCCAACTTAACACTAATCAAATCCCCTGGTACCAAGATTGCGGCATCCTGCTCACTCCATTTTCCATCTCTCAACACCTTCAATAGTGTCAAACAATTAATCAGCAATTTGAATTAGATAACTCAAATCATGTAAGCGATGCGCACAAATAAGGATGATCAAGGTTACCTTGGTCTTGGGAGCAAGTCCGGCCATAAGGGCAGCAGCAGCATTGCCTGCATTGTTTTCTTCAATGAAGCTGATGGTTGAGTTGATAATAAGCAGCACGACAATACCGACAAAATCTTGCCAATCAGGAGCCTTGCCCTGCATTGTTCCATAGATTTTATTTTATTGTTGATTAATTTATGACCTTGTGAGAGAGCCATGGAGAAAGAGAAAGAGAGAAACTGTATATACCCCTCCATTTGCCAAAGCAATGGCCATGATAGCAGCAAGCTCCATGACCCATGAAAGAGGATTCCACATAAATCCCAAAAACTTGAGCAGTTTGCTTTCCTGCACCAGAGATTTTGGTCAAACTTCAATTTATCATCTTAAAAAGCTTATGCATGAAAAAGATGTGCGCAAAACAAGAAAATAAATTTAGACACGAAAGAAGATATGCCTTTTTCTCCTCAAGCTTGTTAGGGCCAAAGAGTTCAAGCCTCTTTGCTCCATCATCCGATGTCAAACCCTCCCTTGTACACTTCAGCTGCTCAAATACTTCCTCAATGGGGATGTGCTCCTGCATACACATGCAGTTTAGTGAACGCTATTGCTAATAGAAGCATCCTTCATATAAATGTCGTTATCATTTCTCACTAGCCATTGACTTATCAATGAAATGTTGAAACATATTTTATTGACTTAAATACGATAAAGGTCGAGGTATTTTTCCGTGCTAATTAGGAGGTATTCGGGTTTCTTAAAGCACCCAGTTAATCTTCTAGAACAAATGCAGTCATTTGTCCACTATGCACCATGTAGTTACCAGGAATATATCCTATGGGTTTAGCCCTAAGGTTTGGGTTTAGCAAGATTTGATCATGTGAGTCGGGCTCTAGTTAAATTGGAAAGATGTACAAAATAACTTGCTGGGCATCCTTCCACATATTTTGAGGTTAAGTGAGATGCAAATGAAGGCTGAGACAGAATTCATGGATGAATAAATGGCTTAAATATTTTTTTTCATTCTTTTATCTAGTGTTGCATGAATTGTTTCTAAATTAAATGGTTATTAATATCAACACGAATACGAAAACAATAGAAATAACACAATCAAAATATAAAATAATTTAAAACAACCCGATATGACTCAATTGACATCTTTTAATTGGCGACAAGGCTAACCCCAGATCTCATCAAGATAAGTATACCAAACATTCAAAAAAAAAAGCTTAGGTGCTTACAAGGTCGATTTGCTCATTCTTGATCTCCTCCAAAGAGATGGTAGAGGACATGATTGTTTACAGAGAAAAAGAAGGCACAAACAACCAAATATGAAGGAAGAAAGATGAGAGCAGCTTCCTCTCTCTCTATCTCCCTCCTTTTGGTCTCACTTCTACTCCTCTTTCTCTCTCTCAGGCCCCCATATGTATGCAATAAAAGAAGAGATTCAAAATGAGAGAACCCAGAAGGTATATATAGAGACCCCTCTCCTTTATAACCAGGTGTGGACGTCCGTACGACCTCGATGGCAGTGGACAAACCGTTATTGACCGTTAATTTCTATATTATGGATGGCTTGTTTTGGCTCCAAAACAACCGGCTAACATTATGGTTAGAGCTTAAAACATGGACTGCCATAATGTTCGTCATTGTCCAAAACTGAATCCGATTAAATTCTTTCCAGCTTACCCGTAAACCCCGTATTTCCGGTAATTGCTATGGTTTCTTATTCGGGTTGAACTCCTCACTGCAAATAGTCGTGTCATTGTCAGTGAAAACCAAGAGGCTTCCGAGCAAAATGGAATCAACCATCTTCCAAACGAGTAAATATTAGGCGTAACTATTGTCACATAGTGTTACTAATAATAAACCAACAAATACTTTATCTTTTTCTCGTTGCATTATTATTTTTATTTTTTTTTGTTATAAGGTGTTTAATTTTGTGCAAACTAATTCTTAGAGTTCAGCAGTCGACCACCGTAATTTGATATTAGTTAAAACATGTCCGTAAAAGAACAAAGGTACTCAAAGGTTAAATTCAATTAATGAACCACCCTAAGGATTTCTTTCATTGCATTCAATTAAACCAGAACCACTATAATTTGAAAGATAGGTTATTTGGGTAGTCGAATGACCAATGAAAATGCATGATTCAATGTTCCTATATGAACCATCAACTCGAAGGGCACCGAAGCATGGGCGGAACTATGCATACCCAAGGTGGGCAAGTATAATATATCATTTGTACCCGCTCAAAATCAAAGACAAGCATACCAAGCCTACCACCTTCCCCCAAAAAAATTGAAAAACCAAGCCCACATAAAACAAAAAAACATGATGGGCCTATATTATTGAAATTTGAGTATCGTACAAAAAAATAAAATTTAATTACGTTAATTTGTAACTCAAATAGACCGAGTTGCGACTCAATAGAATTGAGTTAGAATTAATCCCCAAAATTTGGGATGGATTCCAAATTATTGAAATTTGGTATCAATCCAATTTTATAACCAATTGAATTCTCAGTTGATCATAGTATATTATATCTTCTCAGTTTTTTTATGGGTATGATATGAAGTTTTAAATTTTTCTACAATACTTATAGTCATATAGATAATAATTAATAGTATCGTAAAGGCAAATAGAATAATGAGACAAATTTTTTTTTATTATTATGGCTTTCTTCAAATGACTTTAATTTTATTATTTATGAATTTTTGTAAGTGAAAGTTCTTGCAATTAACTTTCATTTAACTTTTTTTTTTCTATTTACAAAAATTCGTCTCTATTTTTATTCGAGTATTGATTATAATTTTTATTATGTGTCAATCAATTTTAAATTTTTTTACTATTTTTAACTCTTAAATTTTTGTTTAATAGTTTTACTACGTTAATATCTCAGTGTGTTTAAAATATCATTTATTTAATAAACTTAATGGATTGTTAGTGAATAACTAATATTTTTTAATTACAAAAATGACAACTAACTCCATTTTGTTTTGAACCATGATGATAATTAGTTATTTTTTGTACATATATAATATGCATTATTTTTTGGCATTTTTTTATGTTAAATGGACTTCATGTATCAAATGTGATATAATAAATATAAATATATTATATAGTGTGATTAGTTAGAAAAAAAAAAATTAAAGTGCGTAACTAAAGTGACCGCCCTAAACAAATTTTTTGATTCCGCCCTGCACTGAAGTCCATCTGTCTAGTGTGGAATTTGAACAAAATGCTTCTCGTAAATTTGGTCAAAATGATTCCGATTGATTGAATTAGACCAAAACTCGCAATTTTTACACAAATTTCAAAGATCAAATGAAAAGGTATTAAATCGGAAACAGGTCAACCCTGGACAAGGACAACCCTAAGCGCTAATAAGGAGGCGGACCCAACTCCCAAATGGAAGAGGAATCATAGGGCTCTTAAATGGGCAATGTAATGGTTACAATATGATGGGGTGTAGCCGTGTAATAAAAAACTTATCAGAGGCAACTCAAGAAAACTTGAAGCCCAAAGTGACATTTGTAAATGAGGCCTTTTTTTCAATTGTTTGTATCTCTAATTTCTCTATTATTTCTTGTGATATGGTCAACCTTAAGTAAGACTTTATTAATTTAAAGTTTTCGTTACTAATATTTTTTTTATTTTTTTGCATCCAAGATGGTTGTTTTGCATATTTAAATCTCATCGTGAATATTTTATTATTATTATTTTTTTGTATTATTTTATTATTTCTTATTCTTTGGGATCTATTAATTGTTTATTTGCAAGACTTTAACCTATTTTTCTATGACTTTTTGTTTAGTAGCAAGAATAAAGAAATCATTTTGTGATTCAATTAGTTTAAAATTTTCTCATTTTTTAGAAAGATTTTTCATGTTCAAATGATTATTTTCTAGTTGTCATATTTATAATACATAATCAACAAATTAATTCTAAATAACCATATAGTATCTATAATTACAAAATATAACATGAACTTAAAATTACAAAAAATATAAAAACAATACAATTTGATTTGTCACGGTTATTTGTAACATTAAAATATAATATTTTCATTCTTTCTTGATCAAAGTTTGCAAAATTAAGTGAGTTATATTATGTGGGTTTGATTTGGTGTATGATTTAAGATAAAAAGTTGTGTGTGTATGAGAGAGAGTGAGGAGAATTTTGCTTTTACTATTTTTGTTTTACTGCACTGAATTTTGACTGTTGCAACAAAAATGTGTAGACCGTAATTTTAGCCCAACTATTGAATCTGAAATTTAGCTGTTAGGTGTACATTTTATTGGGTCTTTTTTGGAGTTTATATTGTCATGTATTAAAAACTTTGACTGAATTACACAATAAATTAGAAAATATGGGCCTTCTTTGTAGTTGGGACCTAAAGTCCGCGCTTTTTCGGTTACACTATGGGGCTGGCCCTGATTGTGATAATGACAGAAAGCCAAGAGCCCTCAAAGCTGTCCGGAAAACAAAGAAAGATAGTCCTGAGCATTCCTCTCACAAGCTCTGCCCAGAGTTGCAACAAGTTATAACACTTCAAGCCACAATTTGGCTATGAACAAGGAAAGCAGGATCAATGGGAGTGACAGAAAAAGCAGTTTACATAAACTCAGAAAGTTGAAAAACTTTCTTGCTCTTTCAAATCCAGATTGCCAAGAAATAGCAGTACTCTCAGTCACAACCTTCCTGAATCGTCCCAAATACCTTGAATATAGATAAGCCAATCCACAAACCAACCATGTAATGTCTATTGTCTAGTCATGCTGTAATGCTCTTTGTTTCTTTGGCATTTACCTTGTCCAGGCTTGAAGCTAAGATTCATTTTTTATTGAAAATCTGATTACACAGTTTGGCTTCAAGGTCTCCTTTTCACTCAAGCAAGACAAGACCATATCCTCCTTTGGTGACTATGATGATGTGTGCTTCCACAGTCGAATAAAATTACATAAAAATTGATCCACACATTCCATTGAAGATGAGGGTTGAAAAAACTGATTAGTTGATGGAAAACACCTAAATAGGGCCTTCAATACTGATGTTTATATCCAGTACATATTAGAATATCACCATATACAATTTAAAAATTATCCTCCTAAACCACTCGATAGTTTTATGCTATCTAAATTTCACCCCCCCCCCCCCCCCCCCGAAAGCTTTTTATTGACTGTATGGATAAGCCATCACCAATTTGCAGCACTTTTTCATTTTCAATTGGTTGATGGTTTCACGGACCAAAAGGTCCAGGGCTGTTACCTCCAAACATGGAGCATGAATAGTCTTTCTACCAAGAACCAAACATTTTTAAAAGAATGTGTACAAGAAGTAATATACAAAAAGGATACAATGACGATTATTATAATATAAATGTAACATAATCTCATATAGTGAGAACATCTAATTATCATCCATTTCATTCCAATGAACCTTTCTCTCCACCTTTTACAAATCTCATTCAATATTCCTATCACCTCTACAGTGTAGACATACAAAGATTCAAAAAAAAAAAAAATCCCCTTTTACTCTTTGCTTCCGCTGCTTCTCAGCATATAATTTGTCATTCTTACACAGTGTAGTGTTGTTGGATGGTTTCAATGTCCAAACCCTTTAGCTTTACCACTGATTCAACGTGCCCCTTAAGAGTATGGAGCTCTCTTAACCTGAAATTTCATATCTTGTTAGAATACAAAATTTGGTTATTAAGAGAATTTATTAGTAATAATCACATAGAATTGAACTTTTTATAGATATAAAACATGTTCTGCAGGCCAACTTTAAGTTTATGTGCAAAAGTAATTGGTTTTCCTTTTAAAGTTCTGCTGGACATGCTTCAGATGGTCAAGAAGTCTATGTAGGCTGCTGTTTTGTTTATACCTTGCAACTTCAGCACGTCTCTTAGCCTGCTCAGCAATCTCAGACAGCTCCCGGTAATTGTTCTTCTCATTGAAGAGGCCTGGAGTTTCTGCAGACTGGAGACCGTGAAGCGTACGTTGAGCCATCGCCCACTGTGCCTCTCTCTCCCCCTTTCCATAATCCTTCTTGGTTGTGAAAGCCGTCTAGACAATTAAAAAGGAAAGTTCAAAAGTGGGTCCAAACATAAACGCTAGCAAGCTCTAGGGTGCTTTACAGCCTTGACTTTGTCTATGATTTTGTTCAAGTACCTTGTTCTGGATCATGGAATCCCACGCCTTGCCACTCAGTGCATAGCGGATGATGAACTTGAGGACATCAAGAGGGAAATAGGTAACAACACTGAAGATCCAGATCACTCCAGCCCATCCCCAACCAATGCCTTCAATCCTAGCAAAGCTCCATTTTGCATACACAGCAATGACCGTAGCCACCTAAATTGGTCATTCACTTAAGTTAGTAACTGTGTGTTGCGATCAAATACATCAGAAAGAGTCAACAAGGATTTCCATAAAAAGTTGAACAATATCTCCCACACGACTTACCAATTGGGCTGCAATGAAGGCGCTAACAAGCAAGAAACCAGGGCGCTCAACAAATGACCAGCTCCGGGACCTAGTCACAAAGATGAGTGCTTGACTCACAATGCTCACTTGAAGGTAAAGGGCTGCGGTAAGCTCATCTGGGTGGCTCCTGATCGATCTAACACCAAACACTTTCTGCAAAATGATAAATAAATTAGTACTTTATTTATTTATTTTTTTGAAAGGGAATTAGTACTTGATTTTAATTTGATATGACCAGTGTAGTGTCATTCAACATACTGAAAAGAAATCTGTGTCAGCTGCAAGCCAGAAGAACACCACAGTCATGATAGCTAGGTAGCTTCCAAGGACAACACCAGTGGCAAAGATTTCCTTGAGCTTCCATGAGTCGGGCAGAGGAGATGGCTTCACCCTGTCCTTTGATATGGTCATGATGGTTCCATCATTTAGGATGGCAATGATCAGGACCATGAAAGGTGAGAAGTCAAACTTCCAGATCAGAGCAATAAGCATGAACCCCATCACAATACGAATTGTGATTGAAACAGCATAGATGGTGTAGTTCTTCATCCTCTGGAAGATTGCTCTGCTTGTCAAAACAGCACTCACAATCACACTAAGTCCTGGCTCGGTCAGTACAATGTCAGATGCACCTCGGGCTGCATCAGTTGCGTCTGCCACTGCAATACCAATGTCTGCCCTCTTGAGTGCTGGAGCATCATTCACCCCATCTCCAGTCATTCCGCAAATGTGCTTTCTCTCCTGCAGCTTCTTAACAATCTCATACTTGTGCTCTGCACGGCCCCAAAACCATCATTAAATGCATTGGCAAACAATCAATTTTGTCCTAACTTATTGCAAATATACATCTTTTTAATTAAATACGATCCAATTTACCTGGAAAAACTCCAGCAAAGCCATCAGCCTTCTCAATGAGCTCATCAATAGGAATGGAAGCTATGGATTCATCCTTACTCTGGCCTAGGAGTGAAGACGAGGGATACATGTTGGTGCCCATGCCTAGCCTACGACCAGTCTCTTTCCCAATGGCAAGCTGGTCACCAGTGATCATCTTGACATTGACACCGAGATCAAGAGCTTTACGGATGGTCTCTGCACTATCATGTCTTGGAGGATCAAAGAGAGGCAACAAACCAACAAACTCCCAAGGTGCACCAGCACTCTCCTTGGTCTTCTCTGGTACAGTCTGTAATAATACCAAGCAGCCATATTTAAGTTAGCAAGGAAAGCTCACCAGCCTAAATTCTCTAGTATTATGAACAAATGATGCACATTAACTCACCTGTCGTGCAACACCCAGAGATCGAAGACCACGATTGGCAAAATTGTCAATGATTTCATGGGCCTTCTTTCTAACATCCCCCTTGAGTTCACAGAGATCAATAATCTGATATAGCAGTGAATGAGTTAGATCTGTGAACCAAATCCTTTGCTAGCATACTGTCACTAGTAACAGGGTGTCTTACTTGCTCAGGAGCACCCTTGCTGCTGCGATGCCAGTTGCCATTGGTGTCAATGTAGGTGATTGCAGTGCGCTTTTCCACAGGGTTGAAGGGCAGGAAATGCACCTCTGTGATCCCTGCTCTCGCCTGCAAAGTTCGTGACAAAGCACTTCACTTATTCCAATATGATAGATATAAAGTAAGTTAACAGACATCTCATTTAGAGTTTTTCCAGTGAATACCTCCTTGGGGTCACCCAACATCCCAACAATGGAAGCATCAATGGCATCTTGGTTCTCAACTCTAGAAGCCATTGCAGCATGCAAGAGAACAGCATCCTTATCCGTGTTTTTCGGGAACACCTGCAACCATAAGTAATCCCATGATAAGATATTAAACTCTGTGCCCAATTAATCTTCTATCAGACCATACACAAACCAGAGTGATGTCCCCAATCTATGAATTTGGTTTTGAGTCACCAACCTCAATCAAGGTCTTGTCTACAGTGAGCTTGTTGAGGGTGAGGGTCCCAGTCTTGTCACTGCAAAGGACATCCATGCCAGCCATTTCCTCAATAGCAGTCATTCTCTTGGTAATGGCACCTTGCTGGGACAGTCTATGAGAACCAATAGCCATTGTCACAGACAACACTGTTGGCATGGCAATTGGGATGCCCCCAATGAGCAGCACTAGTAGATTGTCAATACCCTCTCTGTATTTCCGGTGCTGGATTGGGTACATAACCACCACCTCAATCACCATACCCACAGCAATGGAGCAGATGCAGAAGTTCCCAATGGCAGTCAACACCTGATCCAACCATTCAACACTTACTAGAACATTCTCTTTTTGTCTCACCAAAATTACATTGTTGAAATAAATTTTTTTGTGCCATGAAGTCGAATTTCAGTCCATCAGTTCTTGATCAAGTAGTAGAGAATACCTTTTGGAAGTGACCCACTTGGTTGGTGCTGTCAACAAGGTGAGCAGCCTTGCCAAAGAAAGTGTGGACACCAGTGGCAATAACCACAGCCTCGATTTCACCTTGCTTGCAGGTGGAACCAGAGAACACTTCATCGCCAGGGTGCTTTGTTACAGGCAAGGACTCACCAGTGAGGGCTGACTGGTCAATCTTGAGGGGATCTCCTTCCAAGAGACGAGCATCAGCTGGGATGATATCTCCCAACTTAACACTAATCAAATCCCCCGGAACCAAGATTGCGGCATCCTGCTCACTCCATTTTCCATCTCTCAACACCTTCAATGTTGTCCAAATAATAATCGGCACACAATTAAATTTTATTCCACAAATAATGTGAACGATGTGCACAGATAAGGATGAACAAGGATACCTTGGTTTTGGGAGCGAGACCGGCCATAAGGGCAGCAGCAGCATTGCCTGCATTGTTTTCTTCAATGAAGCTAATGGTTGAGTTGATAATGAGCAGCACAACAATACCAACAAAGTCTTGCCAATCCGGAGGCTTGCCCTGCATTGTTCAATAGATTTTTAGTTATTGTTTTTCATTAATTTGTGACCCTATGATTAAGCCACTGGAAAATTGAAAGAGAGATGAGCTTCATATACCCCTCCATTTGCCAAAGCAATGGCCATGATGGCAGCACACTCCATGACCCATGAAAGAGGATTCCACATAAACCCCAAAAACTTGAGAAGTTTGCTTTCCTGTTTGAGATTTGTATTCCAAGATCAAATTATCATCTACAAAATCTTATGCATGAAAGAAATTAATAAACACGAAAAAAAAAATTATATCGAGACATGAAAGAATGTATGCCTTTTTCTCTTCAAGCTTGTTAGGGCCAAAGATTTCGAGCCTTTTTGCTCCGTCATCTGATGTCAAACCCCCCCTTGAACATTTCAGCTGCTCAAATACTTCCTCAATGGGGATGTGCTCCTGCACAACCATGCCATTTAGTCAACATTGTTGTCAATAGAATCATCCTTACTAGAAATAGTATGAGTAGTTAACTAACAATTGGCTTATCACAAAGCAGTGAAACATATTGTATTGGCTTAAACATCATAATAGCCTGAGGTTTTTTTTTTTTTTCCCACATGCTAACTAAGAGGTATCTGGGCCGCTTAGATCATTGGCCTAATCTTCCAGGGAACATACAGTCCCCCCTGCACTCATGCACCATGTAATTACCGAGATAAATCTTATGCCAATCGTGTGAGTCAAGGTCTATATATATGTTGGAAAGAATTACAACATAAATTACTGGAATTCCACTTATGTTTGAGGCAACCAGAGAATTCGTGGATAGGTATATGAATGCAAAATCAAAATTCTGGAATAAAAAAAAAAACCATTGAAGGCTTATTGAGGCTCTGGCAGGTAAACTGCTATTCACTTGCATCAGGGCCACACAAATGAAGAGTACCCACATCTAATAATTTCCATTGCCATTCGCTGTTGATTTTGAGAACCAAAATAAGCTGAACACTTGAAGATTCAGGAATGAGCTACATAATAACACTATCTTGTACTAGGTTAGCTAGCTTATTTGGGCCTTTTGAGGTCATGGTAATAGTTCAAGAGACAATTCATGTCTCAAAAAAAAACTTAGGAATGATCTTAAATTTTAGAATCGATTTCAGACAACTCGTTGTGTTGTAAGTTAATTACAACCAAATTGAGTCCATTTTGTAATAATTTTAGCTACCATACCAAAAAAAAAAAAAAATGGTATTTCAATCTTAACCAAGAAAAAATCTTTAAATATTCAAAAGAATGAGAGTTAAAGGTGCTTACAAGATCGATTTGCTCATTCTTGATCTCGTCCAATGAAATGTTGGAGGCCATGATTTCTTTCAGAGAAAAAGAGGCCACAACCAACCAATTATGAAGGAAGAAAGATGAGAGCAACTTCCTCTCTCTTTCTCCCTCCTTATTGGGTTCTTCTTTCTCCTCCTCTTCCTCCTCCTCTTTCTCTCTCTGCTAGGCCCCCATATGCATGCAAATATAACAGAAGGGTCTTGCAAGGGAGAGAGGGAGAGAACGAGAAGAGCTTGTATATAGAGACCCCTCTCCTTTATAACTGAAGTGTGGACGTCCATACGACCTCGAAGGAATCGGACAACCCGTTATTTCGCCCGTTAATTTCTCTTTTATGGGTGGCTCATTTTTGGCGCCAAAATAATCGGTTAGCATATGGTAGGAGCTTGAAATATGGAACAAGTAAGAAGTCTACCCCACCCTCATTACAAGTTTTGTAGTGCGTTTTTATCAAATTTAAGAATTATTTATAATTTTTGAAGGGTACTTATCGGTTTTAAGGATCATTTATAAATTTTAATTCAATTTATAATTTTTGGAATTACTTGCGATCAATCTTAAAATTGTTAGAGTCGATCGCTAATAATCCTAAAAAATTACAAATAACTTACAAAAGTAATGATATGAACTCATAAGTTATAAAATATTTTTGTTATAAATAAATCTAAAACCTTATATCTTAATCCACAAAACTTATAAAACTTGGTGGGATGATACCGAATTTTTTTTTTCGAGGTACTGTAATCTTCCCCCTAAAATTAGTGTTTAACATTTTACCTTATGAACTATTAATTATTATGATAAATGTTATTTGAATCTAAAAATCTGATATAATTTATTGACCTAATGATGTGATGTCAATGAAACTATTTGATTAACATCAAGTTTCAAAGTTTAATGGCGTCCACAGTCAATCTAAAAATCATAATAAATTTGGTCAATAAATTAGATTTCAATAACATTGCTCAAATTTCAAATCTCGCAAGAGTTATATGGACAAATAAGCATAAACGGGTGTCAAACGTATCGTATTCGTGTGACCCACATGTTGTATTATTCGCGTCGTGTTCGTGTCAACACCCACGAAAAAAAAATTATTTAATTTTTTTTTAGTATTAAATATTAATTTAAATTATTTATTATACATATTTGATAATCGTGTCAGCTCGTATTAAGGGTTAGAGTTGACACCCGCTGCTGCATAATTACCCATCGGGTCTATGACTTGGATTTGGTCCTTTTCACTGTTTAGTCACCACCCTTTCTCGTGGAAAGAAATTTGGACCTTTTGTTATATTCTATTTTTAGCATTTGAATTTATTAACTGTGGTCAACTAGGATCATTTTTAGTTACCACTATCATTTAATTCACCAAATTTATACTAAATCTAGACTTTTATTTCCGAGTTTTGGATCTTATTAATTTTCAAATCTTACTGATTTTTCTAAATGAGTAATCCAAACTGGAAGGACTCAAATCCTCATTTATTTATGACCTTTAAATGATTATATATTTGCTTAAGTGAAATACTATATAACCTATACTTGTAATTCAAATTTATATATTAAATGAAGGGGGATCATTGGATGAGCGGGTTTCATTAACTTTTTTAAATGAGACTCACTGATCCAATGATCCCCTTCATTTGAGATGCAAATTTAAGTTACAAATTTGGGTTACACAGCATTACTCTTTGCTTAATTAAACTTTATCTTTCTCATTTTATTTTTTTTTTGTTTGGTAACGGGAAAATTCCACGGCTTATCCTCAGCAAGTAGAGACGCACTTATGTCGCTCATGTTCGTAACTCTGGGTAGAACCAAGGATAAATTGGGGTGTATGAACCGGTCTCTCAACTTATACACCAGTTAAATCAGGATTTGCGTTTAGTCAGGGACTCAAGATTCACACCAGAGACTTGATACGGTTAATCCAAACAACTGAGATCTTGTCCTACCACACAGCCACACTATTGCACCCAAGGGATTTTAAACCCCTGACCTCCCACTAGAAAGCCAGAGGCTCTGGCCAACTGAGCTAACCCAGGTGGTCATCTTTCTCAACTTTCTATCAAACTTCATCCATTGGGTTTAATGATCATTAATACAGCTTCATCCATTGGGGTTTTTATCTCAATATTAATCTCTTAAACTCAACAATTAACCATTGTGACTTAAATTAGGTTAGAGCATGTCCCTAAAAGAGTAAGGGATAACAACAAATAAAAACTAGGAGTTATTTGTTTACTGTCTTTGTCTTGTATTTTGTATTTTTGGTTTCAATTTTGTCAAAAATAAAAATAAAAATAAAAATATGTTTGGATACTATTTTTATTTTTGTTTATATTAGTTATCTTGGAGACAAAGACACAAAACTGGGAACAAAAAATTTGTGTTCCAGGAAACAAGCAAAATAGAAATGCACTAAAGAGAATTAATGAGATCTAGGTTTTGAACTTCTTTAGCAACAAAAATAGTTTTTTTTCGTGAAACTATTTAAACCCACCTCATTTCTTTCTCATCGCCATCGATGTCTCACTTTCTCTATTATCTTCTTTCCATCGCACTCTCTCCATTCTCTCACTGTCACCGACAAGGAGCAACGATCTCCCCTCTTCTCTCTCACCGACTGAGAGGTAAGCCCCTTCTCTTTCTCTCTCTTTCCCCCTCTCTCATCTCCTTGTTCTCTCTCTATAAATACACACAAATCTCTATGTGTTGCATGTGTGTGTGTCTTCCGTGTGTGTTTTGTGTGCTTGGTGTGTGTGTGTGTGCGCGTGTGTGTTCTGTGTGTTGGGGGTGTGTGTGTGTGCGTTATGTTTTGTGTGTGTGTGTGTGTGTTGTGTGTTGTGTTTCTGATTGAATTGAGATTGAGATTGGGATTTAATTGCCATTTACTTTAGGATTGAATTGTCATTTGAGATTGAATTGGGATTGGGATTGGGATGAATTATCATTTGGGATTGAAATAATTCCCAGGATTTGCGTGTCCCTCTACTGGCAAAGTTGTTGCTACTGCGTGACCAACAAAGTCTGAAGATGCTAAGGAAGAAAAGGAGATTTCTTTGATTTTCTTTTTTGTGTTACTTCTTGTGTATGGTTGTTGGTTTTGGGAGGTTCACTGGTGTAAATCTTTGGCAATAGGGTATCTTGAAGAATTAAAGCCAACTGGGTGTAATGTTAGGTTTTTTTTCCCAAAATTTGATTCTTGTAATTCTTTGATTTATTGAATATAATTTTTTCTTAAAAAATGATATAGCTTGAAGTGGTTATCAAATATGGTTTTTATTTTTATTCTCATAATTTGATAGATACAAATAACTTCCAAACATATTTTTTGCTTTAATGTTTACCACAAAATAGAAACAAAAATTGTCTCTATTTTTTATTTTTTTTAACGACACAAAAACAAAATCATTACCACATGGCCCCCAAAGACATTTTGGCGATGGTTCAAGAAGTAGGATGGTCAAGTGGCGTGTTGGTAATCATCCTATTCCTGCCTCGAAGGTAGTTGCGAATTTGAGTTTATTATTAGCCTTCATCTCAAGCCATTTCTGAGAGTTTATGTCTACACACAATTCTCATACCGCACAACTGTTTTGTGGAACCAGCCATTTCTGAGATAGTTTTCCGCTAGTGAATACCGCCGGAAAACTGAATAATCCAAGGTGGTTTTTTTTCCCCCCAATCAGATTTACGTGAGGAGGACAACCAGAATCAAACCTGCGCACAACTACGGGACAAACAAGTAAGGGACTAGGCCTGTCAATGAATTGTCTTTTAATCCAAATCAAATTATTTAATCAGATATAGATCAATATTCTCATCCGTTTAAATATCTTAAATCAGATATAAATATGGATATATACAAATTTAATCCGATTAAATATCTATATAATAAAGTACATTACAATTCAAATTTCAAAAGATAAACAAAATAATTTTTATTTTTTGCGATTGAGATCTCTTTAAATTTTATTTTAAAATTAATTCGACGACTAATATTAATACCCTAAATTTAATAAGAAAAATAGGGTCATAAAGGTGTGTTTAGAATAACTTTTTAAAAGTATTTCTAAACTTTATATCTTTTGATAAGTACTTTAAAAAAATATATATATATATTTGAAACTACCTCAACACCACCCACATCGCCCCACCCCGTCACCCCACCACCACAACTACCCCCACCACCACTACCACACCCGTCGCCCTACCACCACCATCACCACTACCACCATTCTTTTTGCTCCACCACTACCATCATCACTGTTGCGGCCACCCTACCACGCCCACCACCCCACCCCTACCACCGTTATCACCCCGCTATCACCCCACCATCACCTTTTCTACAACAACCATCACCACCATGGTCGTTGTTACCACCACCACCCCACAATTACCCCACCACCACCATTCCATCACTATATCCCATCACCATTACTATTGCCCACCATCATTTTCACCGTTTGCCCAACTACAATTTATACTTAAATTCATTTCTCTTTTCTCTATTTTTTGTAATTTAATTTTGGGTGTAAATGTAAATTTGTTTACTGTTGATTATTTTTTTTATTACTCAGGTGAAATAACTAGTGTATTTAATAAAGTAGTTTACAATTCAAATTTCAAAAGATAAACAAAATGACTTTTGTTTTTCATGGTTTAGATCGCTTTAAATTTCACTTTAAAGTTAATCTAACAACTAATATTAGCACCCAAAATTTAATAGGAAAAATAGGCCCCTAAAGGTGTGTTTAGAATGACTTTTTAAAAGTACTTCTACAAATTATTTCTCATAAAAACTACATTTACCACTACCCCCACCACCACTACCTCTACCACCACCACCACCACCATTGTCGTCGTTGTTGCCGCCGCCTCCACCACCGTCGTCACCACCACCACCACCACCACCACTACTACCACCACGATCATTGTCACCCACCATAACCATCACCTTCTCCTACCACCGCCACTATCGCCCACCACTTCTCACCTCCATTACTACCGATGCTTAAATTCATTTATCTCTCATATATGTTTGTGATTTGATTTTGAATATTTATACAAATATGTTTATTATTTATCATTTTTTATTATTATGTGTCTTCAAGTATAGGCAATAACTAATATATCTATATAATAAAGTATAATATAATTTAAATTTTAAAAGATAAATTTTTATTTTTTATGGTTGAGATCTCTTTAAATTTTATTTTAAAATTAATTCGACAGCTAATATTAATATATCAAATTTAATAGGGAAAAAAAACCCCTGAAGATGTGTTAGGGTGACTTTTTAAAAGTATTTCTACAACTTATAATTTCTCATAAGTACTTTAAAAAAGAGATAGTGTTTGGAACCGCCACACCACCATCACTACCACCCCACCCCCACCCCTACCTCACTCCCACCGCCCGACCACTAGCATCACCAGCACTGCAACCCCACCACCACCTCTGTCACAATAACCAACACCATCACTGTCACCGCCATTGTCACCACCCTACTCCACCACCACTGCCACTGCCACCATCATTGTCGCCACCTTACCCCCACCACCACCATCGCCACCCCCCACCGCCCCACTAACATCGTTATCTTATTCTTATATTTATTACTACTACTACCATTATCGCACTACCATCGTCACCCACTGTCAACATCCACCGCCACCCACTACCATAAACCACACCACCTACTGTAATCCACCATTACCGCTAGTCATTATCACCCACCCCCACCATCATTCGTCATCGCCCACCAGTGCCACCAACCATTGTCACCTAGTCCCACCACACCCACCAGCACCATTCGTCACTATCCATTACACTGTCGCTTAAAAACACCCTTCGTCGCCCACCACCACCATTGTCATTGTCCACCACCATTGTCGTCGCCCCACCACCACTATTTCTAACCACCATCACCATAGCCCACCACCACCCTCACCCACACCCACACCCACACCCATCATCACCACCACAGTTACCCATGACTGTCACTACTACTATCATAACCCAAAACTCACTATCACCACCACCGTTGCCACCCACAACTGCCACCACGACCACGACCGTCATCACCCACCATAACCATCACCATCCATCTCCTACCACCACCACTACCATTGTCGCTCACCCCCACTACAACCATTGCCAAAAATTGTTTCTTTTTTCTATGTTTGTGATTTAATTTTAAATGTGAATACAAATATTTTTATTGTTGACTTTTTTTTTTATTAATATGTGACTTCAAGCATAGACAATAACTAATATACATATAATAAAGCAACCTTATCACAAGGCCTGCCCTTAACCACAGTCTACTACTATAAAATGGACTAAGGAGAGATTATTTTCATAATGGAGCAAACTTACACTCAATCATAGCATATATTACTAATATAAAATGGAACAAGAAAAAGATTTAACGGTTCTGTTCTAAATTAACTCAAATGATACGAAACCTGATCTACAACCGACCGCAGCACAGTGCTAAAACCATGCACCAAGTAGAGACCGACAAAAAATTGGTAGCACAACATCGGCTGCCGTATAATTCACATCCCATGTTACTACCCATGGCTAATTGATGAACGACAGAAATAGCTTTGATCAAAAAAATTGGTCAGTAAACTTGATTGGAAATCTTGCAGTGCCGAAGTTTCATAACCCCCATTCACCAATCCACTTACCAGTGCTACCATGTTTTTATGAACATACACCAAAAAGATGAAGCCATCACTTCACACTTGGTCTAGGGCCGCCAGTGAAATTTACATTAACTGACAACCCAAGATACAGAGCCATTACACAACAACTGAATCTGAAACTATCTCTTCACCAATCTTTTCATTTCTCTTACCACTTCGCATTTTGCTTCTCTTTAGCTACTAACCAAGGTGAATAAAAATACTCATCACTCTCCACACATGGGCATACCAGTTCACTTTCTGTAATATCAGCGCACTGGATGTCACACCTTACGCACTATAAGACACAATGCACAGTAACTTTCATTTTCTATTCTCTATCCACTTGATCTTTTCATTTGAATAGCATTCAAGAGTTCCAGCTTCAACTCCCACCAACTTTCTTTCACAACTAAATGCATGCAAATGCAAAAAATAATAGCATCAATACAATGCATACACTAAGAAGCACAGATATTGAAACGACATTTTTCAAAAAAACATATGACACAAGCCAACATATGTAGCTATTTAACAATGTCAATAAATTAATAAAACCTAACATTATTTCAATCAAATTAGGTATAAAAAACACACAAATCACAAGAATCTTATTAAGATATCACAATAACGCCCCCATTATATACAAACTCAGGGACTGAACATAGCAAAACCATTGGTTTCTTTAGTAAACTTAATTCAACTAAGCCTTTGTCCGAACTATTATCTCCATTAAAACACATAACATAAATACTGAAAACAATTATAAATTAATTTAATTTAATACAGCCCCAATAAATAAAAAAACAATCACTTTCAGATTTAGGTAGCCTGATTTTAGAAACACCCAATTATCTAAACTCAAAAATTCATAAGTATGATCTCACAAACATGTTCCAGGCATATAAATCAACTTAAGCAACAGGTACACATGCACGGCATCCTTGTCAAATAACAGTACATGGGTAGCATTATCGAAGTAATAAAACAATTAAAAAAAAGAGGGAAAAAAAAAACATGGGTTTCAAGAGTTGCCTTATTTTCAAGCAGGAGAAATTGCTCATAACAAGAAATTTTGGAGCCTTTTACAGTCACTGGAGCTCAATCAAAGATCAGTCACAGATTCACAGTAATCGGAGGGAAGCACATCTCTCTGACAATGAGTTGATTCTCTTGGTCGCTTTTTCTGTTGTTTTCTCTCTTTGCCTCTCATATCTTATGAAAGAATGTATCTCCTCTCAGACCGATATTTCTATATGTATTTTTTAAAGTCCAAATGTTATATTATTTTACCTCGAGTCAAAATGAACGTCTTGTTTTTTTTTTTAAATCATTGAATGACCCCCAACTGGTTCAAAACACATCCAAACGTGTCCCTAGCTTGTTCGAGAAGTAAACGCAACAGATCACTAACATGTCTGGGACATGACAGTATTCAAGATATGTTTGACACTGATAGGTGAGCCAAAATGAAGCATTTGTGCTTTGCAAGGCATCCAATATGCACACTAGATTATTATACATCTTCAATATCAAGAACTGCATATGAATTAAGAACATAAATTCAACAAATTCTAAACAAACATCTTACCCCCCCCCCCAAACTTTTCTTCTTTCAATACAATAAATTCAACCAAGCTCCATCAAATCAAATTTAAAGGAAGCTTACTAAGATTTCAATGAACCTATTTTGAGTTCAATATAATTCACTAATTTTGTAGGTTTCATCATTGTTATCCTAACACTCAAAAACTCCATAACTAAAGATGTGGCAATGCTAGATAAAGTGTAAAAAAGATTGCAATGGAAGTGGCAGAATAGTGAAATGCCTTTGGGTTCTTCAGTCTCCTTGGAACATGTTTTATGCAAGGGAGGAAGGCTGGTGTCTGTAACTCTGCCATCACACAACTCCACTATTCATAGTAGGCTTTATAGGAACGATATTGGTAAATGATTGCTGAATACATAAATTAGTGAATATCACCAAATTTTTTTCAGAAAAAAAATACAATGACAAGTATTTACTGTAACACGGTCAACAAAACCCACATGCCACCCATTTGGAATCCTCACCATTATATTTTCACCAAAACATACTAAAATCAATTATCCTGCAAAATTTCATTTAGACCAGAACAACATATAGCCAACATCAAGTATACTAGTAGTCCAACCAAACACAATTAAATAGATAGCAACAGAACATCATAAACAAACATGAAATCACATTAAGTAAAATTATGCCTAGCCCATCATTTGAAGAATTGAAATAACGGTAAACCTAGCATCAATCTCAACAAAACCTCTACTAGAATGCCTCATTTAGAGTTCACAATTCATAAAGTTAACATAAACCATGAAAAAACACCCACATTTAAAGTCCTCGTTGGAGTCAGAAACAACTGTTTAATCAATTCAAAACCCTAGTTTGGTCCGGCGCCAATGCCGGCGCTTCGCATTGTACCTGAACACAAAAAGCCACCGTAATAAATTAGAAACACTAAGATTGTGACTAGTAATATTTAAATAAAAAGTGCATAAGCATAAAACCTTATGGTGTTGTCTGTTCTCATGCGAATCCAGTGAGGAATGGGCCTGTTCTGTCTCTGCTTCTTCGCCAGCTTCTTCTTGATCATGAAGGTCTTGTGTGAAGGCTTTTGCATCAAATAATCAAGATCAGAACAACCTCATATACATAATAAATACGTATTCAAGTACTTGTAGAGAGATAGAGAGAGAGAGAGAGAGTCACCATTTTCGCGATCGGAGTGAGGCTGAAATGCAGAGCGAGAAACCCTAGTTTACATTATATAGTGACTGTGTGAGATTGGGTATGTTGGGCCCATTAAATTGAAAGCCTGTTCATTGGGTCGGGTTGGGCCCTGTTAGAATCAAAACCATTTTATTTGATAATTAGGGTAGGGTCTCTCTTTTGTGTGTATACCAATTTTAATCCCACCAGATTTATAATATATAAAAAAGTCCTCCAGCATTTTAAAAAAGTGATATGTGATCCCTGTGTAGATTAAGTAGTTAGTGTATTTACATTATCCATTTTGCCCTCATCACATGATATTAACCTAAGATATAATTAATTTTCTTTTTATGCGTTTGTTATTGAGGATTTTGTGGTGTCGTATATCAGTTTTGAATTTCAAATTCGTAAACCAAGCAATTTAGAATATACTGGTCGTGTATCTTAAGCGTGTATTTGGTAGGTACATTAATTAAATTGCAACATTTAAGTTTTTATATACTTGTGTGCCTGTAATGATGTATATGTATTTTCTTCTCAATTAAATAATAATGTACATATCTCGTGGATGTATATCCCTAAATGATCGTATATGTTGTGTGCCTATGTAAATATGTATATATTAGTTGCGTACATGTTGCATATGTTAATGCAATTTCTTGTGTGTGTAATCATAAATGTTTTTGTGAGCATGATAATTTTTCATATTTAATTACTAGTTTTGCTAAGAATGGATACGTAACAACTGTGAAAAATTTTGTTTACCTGTTTATATGCTGAATTTTGTCTATTTGTATGTGTTTTGATGGTTTATGTAATTTTGAATTGTGTTTTGGTTTTATGCACATGTGTTCCTGTAATAGCGTATATGTATCTTCTTCTCAATTAAATATTGATGTACTTACCTCGTGGATATATATATATATATATAATGTACCTAAATAATCGTATATGTTGTTCATCGTATATAACATATTGTATTCCTATATAAATATTATGTACACATTAATTACATACCTATTGTGTATGTTAATGCAATGTCCTGTAATGTGTAATCATGAATATTTGCGAACGTGATTACTTTTTATATTCAATTATTAGTTTTGCTGAAGATGGGTATATAACGACTGTGATAAAAAAAAATTTATATGTTTATGTACATGTTGTTAGAATAGGCGTAATTGCCTGACGATCTAAGTTTTTGGAGAATAAGGCACTTTATGATAATGTAGGTTTTTAGAAAAGGCATTTTAATATGTGATGACATTTTGGTTATTTTTTACAATTTTAAAGGGCATTTGTTATGGTCATTGTTTTGACTTGTCGACAATGACCTAATTCAAAAGCAAAATAGAAAGTGATTTTTTTTTTTTTGGAATTTTTTTGCTGTAGGTACAATTTTTTAGGGTCCGTTTTAATATGAAGAAAAGAACGATAGAAAGTGAAAATGATAGAAAATGAAGTGAAATAATAGAAAATATATTTTCATGCATGTATTTAATTAGGATAAAAAAATTACAATAAAGTTTTAAAAAAATTGTATTCTATTGTTTGAAAGAAAGTAAAATTACAATAAAATTTTTCCAATTATCTATATTATCCTAATTATATTAAATTGGTTTAAAGAAGAAAAAATATGTATTATAATTGAAAGTTAAAAAATTTTAAAATAAGTGGCTTGTAACCTAATTCTATAACAAGCACCCGCATGAAGGTTTTTGGACCAAATTATATAATTAATAAAATTCATACTAATATTTTTTTAAATGAATAAGCAATGAAATATTTTAAGAAAAATATGGGTAAAATGAGAAGTTAGATATAAATCACAACTTTTTGCATTTTCTTGTGTTTTTTACAAGAAAAAAGTTGGTTAGTTGTGCGAAAATTTAAGCATGAAATAAAATTAATTTTTCCATCATTTTTCATTTCATACTAACCAAACACATAAAAAAATTTAAAAATTTCTATTTCTTGCATTTTCTACCATTCTCCCGCTAAACAAACGGACCCTTATACTTATTTGAGGAAAAATGTATGAATAAGTTGTTTACTCTATTAAGTTCAATTTTAATAAAATATATTGTGTTTAGGTACAAAATTCAAATGAAATCAAAACTATTTTACCTAAAAACCCTCCCTTAAACATTGCATTCTTGATTGACAGTTATATATCTAATCAAATATGTAAAGATTTCATTAGACGCTCTCCTATTTTCTCTCTATCTTTCTCTCTCTTTCCCCATCTCTCCCCTATCTTCTTTCTATATTTATCATCGATAATTTATTTTCTTTCTATATTTATCATCGATAATTTATTTTCTTTTCAAATATATAAAGACTTGATATATTTTTTTTATCTCTCTTCCCATTTTCTTTTTCTCTAACCACTTCTGTCTCACCCCGTTCTCTCTCTCTCTTTCTCTCTCTCTCTCTCTCTATTTATATCAACATTACAACAATATAATTATACTAATCAGTTACATCAATCAGTTATAATTGTCTTATAATACATCAAACAGTTATTCATGCATTCTACTAAACTAAACAGTTACACCAAATAATTACACAACTTTATAACACTAACTCAATTTGTCATTTAGTTATTTATATAAGCTAATTAGTTGCACTATTTAGTATCGCGACATCGTTACACCAATCATATATACCAAATTTAGTATAATGGTAAAGTCTTTTGTGTAATGATAAACTCAATTTGATGTATATAATTGGTGTAACCATATCATGATACTAAATAGTGTAACTCTTTGATTTATGTAAATGACTAAATGACAAATTGAGTTGATGTTGTAATTTCGTATAATTGTATAATATAACTTTTTTGTTTATTAAAACACATGAGTAACTGTTTAGTGTATTATAGGGTAATTGTAACTAATTGATGTAACTAATTAATATAATTGTATTTTTGTAACGTTGATACAAGGATAGAGAAAAAGGGAGAGAATAAGGAAATAAGTGTAGAAAGAGTGAGAGAGAAAAAAATAAGGGGGGAGAGAGAGATAAAAAAATTAAATCAAATCTTTACATATTTAAAAAAACTATTAAGATGAGAAAAAAAGAGAAAGAGAAATATACAAAAAGAAAATAGGGAAGACAGAGTGAAAGAGTAATGTAGAGAGAGAAAGAGAGAGAGAATAATAGAGTAATAAATACCTTTTTAGTCTTTTTTAAAAAAAAAAATACATTTAGGGCCAAATAAGTTTCCTTAATGTAATTTAGTTCAAATAAGTCAAATTTTTTATACCGACTTCCAAATTACCCTTTTTTTTTTTGGAATCTTATTAGGCCTAGAACCAATGGATCTTTGGTCCAATAATACTCCTTATCTTATTAAAACTTTGTCTTTTTGTGGTTAAGGGTTTAAACCTCTTTTTCCCTCCCAAAAATAAATAAATAAATAAGATATTGGACTCCAAAAAACTCCTATTTTATAGACTACTAGTTGTCCACACAACAGAATACATAATTACGTTCTACCATTAGCTTACCACCAAATCCTCCCTATCCCTAATATTATTGGATAATTATCTATTAATTTGTTAAAATAATAATCCAATTACAAAGGATACATGGAATAATTTGATTGAAATGAGCTAATTTAATATTAAAAAATTGATATTATATCAAAAACTAGCAATAACCTCATGACTGAAGACACTCTACAATACCAAAAATTGAGCATTGATCGTGTAATATTTTATATTTTGAATAGTATTTTTTTATTTAATTACATAATTTTAAATTAAAATAAATAGTGAGAAAATAAGATAGGGATTTGAGAGATAAAAAAGAGAGGTATATATGAAATAGTGGAGCCAATGGCAAAGCCAAGATTATGTTTGAGGGTGGGCTTACTCTAACTAAACATTTTACTTTGTCCTTTACTACATAAAAATAATGTGTTATATTTTACATCATACATGATACTTAAAAATTAATTGAACATAGATGAGCCAAAAACAAGTATACATAGTCTAGGCAAACAAAATAACAACTAAAAATAGGATAATTATATCCTTTTACAAAAAAATGAGGCTAATTACAACTATGTACATTTGATCTCGACAAGTTTGCATACTCTGAAGTGTCGCATGATAACTTCATTATCAATGTCATCAAAACTGTCTTTCTTTATGTATGTAATCAAACTATCTTATCATTCATTGATCACTCATTCGATTTCATAATTTAGTCTTCACAATCGTCAATGCTAAAAATGATCTCTCGATTATGACATTTGTAACTAGTAACATTAATGTCAAAGTCACAAGTAACTAAACCAGTGGATATACCACATTTTTTTGTTTCAACCTTTTTTTTGGGTCAGATCACCAATCCCTAATAGGTTTGCAAACTCAATACTAGAGCGACATCAATAATATAATTCCCAACCTGATCACAAAATCTCATGTTATCAGGTTGAAAAGGTAGCAACATAGGCAACATTCAAAATCTAAAAGTAAATATTGAGATAAGTTTAGTTATTAATGAGATGGGTACAAAATGAGGTTGACTTAGTTATTAGTGGGGTGAGTATAAATGAGGTGAATTTATTCATTTTATGATTTATAATTTAATGGAGTGGGAAGGGAGATTTGTGGGGTGGGAATAACCTTCTTACTAAACTTGGAAAACTAAGCTTGGTTAAACCTTCGTAGCTTAGCACCATATTTAGTTCTTGGAAAATTATGGTTGCAAGGTTGACAAGGACCCATTTGTAAATATGCTCACGAATTTGATCTTGATCATTAAGATTATAGTCCATAATCCGAGTTCATAGACCTGGATCTGAGGGAAGATCTGCCAAGTTAATTTTGATGCGACTTTATTTTGAAGAATTATAATCACCATCTATTTTTGCAGAAAGTGGCAATTCTAAACTTTTAAAAAAAAATTAATAGCATAAATATACATCAAGGATAAAATATAGATTTTATTTGACACAAATAAAAACCATAACCTAACTTAATAACAAATAAGGGTAATAACTAACTTAGATAAAATAATATTATCAACAATAGCTTTAAAATAAGATTGAAAATTTTAATGGTAAACAACTTCAAGCCAAGTCACATCAATTTAGAAGATGCATAGTTTAAGATTGGAGTTACCGGAAAATGTAAGCCCACTAACTAAGCACAACTCGACAAAATAATAGAAAAATAATGCCCACAAATTCGTTGCTAATTTGCTGCAGATGTTATAAATTGAAAAGGTTTAGCATAAATTTGCACAAACAATCACAATAGATCAATAGAATTCCATCAAAATTTGCTACTCAATTCAATAATTCACAATTTAATAATAAAAAAAATTACAGTAATTTAATTGCTTATTTGCTTGTAGGCAAACTCAAATCAAAAATAAATATATTCCTTTTTCAAAAACAAAGACTCTCATATGGGTTCCATGTCTGTTGAAATCCTATTTGAAAATAAAAGCAATAGGTTGAATTTGAAACTTGCTTGCAATCGTTGATGTCGGGAATGTCCAAGAGAATTAGAGATGGCTTCCTTGCTTCTTCACGTGATCCTCATCAGACTTGTCGAAGGTTGCAGCTTTAGCATGGAGACTTCAAGAGTTCAAGTGGTGTGGTATTAAAGCTTAGGTGTGGTGCTGTGTAGCAGTGAATGCTTTTGGGGGAGTAGGCCAGAGTCTTTTAGGTAGAGCGGACCATACTTCTTATTTTATGGAGTTTTTGGAGGTTGGTCCTTTCTGACCATCCGTTTTTTGTCACCAAGTCCAGACTCCTATCTTTTTGGGTCATTAAGGACAAATTTATTTCAAAAGACCTATTTATCCTTATTTAAATACAAGTAGAAATTTTAATAAGAACTATATAAAATATACAATTCAAAATTCCAATAAAGTAAATCTCCTTTATTTTAGATCTTTCATACAAAGTTTATTTATACAAATGATTTCTTTCATACAAATGATTTCTTTGGAATAGATTCAAATTTCCTTTGTTTTAGATCTTTCAAAATTTATATATATATATACGCACACACGTATATGTACATAAATAAAGAACACACATTAGTATATTCTACTATTTTCAATGTTTTTCAACATCATATCTATTGGCAGTAACATTATGTATTTCATTGTAATCAAAACAGTAAAATATGTCTATTTTAGTATTTTAAATGTTGGCATATTTCACTGTTTTTAATTCAATGTATTTTAATATCATATCTATTGGCAGTAACATTATGTATTTCACTATAGTCAAAATAGAGAAATAAACCTATCTTATTGTTTTAAATGTATTTCAATGTCATGTCTATTGACAATAGAATTTTGTATTTCACTTAATCAAATCATTTGGTTCAATACCATATCTATTGGCAGTAGAATTTTGGCATGGGTTCTTGCACAGTGAAGCAGTATCAAAGATTTGCTCAAGAAACGGTCTCTCTCTAATTAAGACAATATCCAAAGTAAAATCATTTAAGATGGAGGAGAAGAAATCAATTGGTTCCAGATGATATTAGTCCAAAGTCATTCAAAGAATTTGTTATTATTTTATGTGAATGGGTGACTTTCATCATGACAAAGTTACTCATTTCAAGAGATTGAGTGATAACCTTTTTACTGTTCTAGCATGCCTTGTTGTATGCAAATTTCAACTTACCAGTTTTTTAAGAAGAGAAAACTACGAGATAATCGAGGTGAAGAAGGATTTTTTGGGATTTGCTTATGGGTATGAATGGTCAAGAATTTGTAGTTTTTAACAATTTTTTTTATTTTTTTATTTCAGTCCATTTATCCAAGAGAGGCAAAAAGTGGACCTAATTTTGTTTATTTTAAAAAATCGAGGTGGGCCCAAGCCCCTCGCTGCTTCCGCCTCCGAGTAGAGTTGTTTGACATTGAACATTATGTTAATTGAGTTTGTTAGTATTGGGAGGTGTGTAACAAAGATAATAATTTTGAGGCAAAAAAAATTAATTTGAGACAAATTTTGTACCATTAGATTAAAATAGATGAAAATTGAATTAATCTTGATTGTCGTTATGTTTTCATAATTTGAGAATTCAACTTGTATCTATCTATACTACTCCAAAGCATCACTAATTCTTACCATTTCTTAGACCCAAATTTAAATTTGGGTAAAAATTAAAAATCTTATCCAATGTTATACCCAAACTTATTTTTTTTGGTTAGACCATCTAGTATCCAGAAGTCACAACAGGCTCCGACCATCTAGTATCCAGAAGTTACCATTTTGCATTGAGAAGTCTATTGAGAAAATTTCCAATCATGAGGACAACAAAGATAAGAAATACAAGGAAAAGTAAAGTAAACGTGGCCATCCAAGAGAGTTCCTAGACAAGTGGTCACCCAAGAGTATTCCCGGCTGAACGAAACACATCATGATGAGGAAAGCAGATGAGATCACCAATGAAGAGTTTGGTGCATTATTGAAGAGTCTCATCAATGACTATGAGTAGTATTTGGCTGTGAAGCAATTTTTAGAACTTGAATTCAAGGCTTTCACAGTGTTGCAATCCGGACATAATTCTGGATTAGAGGAGTCCAATGGAACCAACAATCCTCACTATGTTATGAAGATGAGATTATATGGAAAGAATCGTGAGTTCCCTTAGATTTCTACCCAATTCATTGCGCTTACCATATCTTGACTCTTACTAATCCTCGACTCCTAGTATATTGTGACCTTGTTTTTTCAATTTTCTGGTCTTTTCTATTTGATTTAGTGATTAATTTGATGGTTTTAAAGTTTCTAAGTTGCGATTTTGTTCTATTTCTTGAATAAATTGTATATATGTGTACTCTTCAATTCAACATTATATAGTTCACCTTCCACCATTTGTTGAGTTTTATAAAACATAGACAATATTATAAAAACTAAACAAATTTGTGATATTTTCATATGTAGTTGTACTTACTACCATCAATTGGATTGTCATAACAGTTTCACTGTGCAAATATGCAGGCCATATCGATAACATAACCATCTGAAGACACCTACCATGTTGTTAGAAGTCTAATGACATTCCAAACATCTTATTTATTGCATCTACAAGACTTTTCCTTTTCTAGCATCTTCAATGTCGTCGTCTGTTAGTTCTCTTTGGTGAGACACCGACAAAGAGATCTAAAGAAGAAAATGGAACTAACACAAAGAAAGCCACCTTAACAAGCTGGAATCAAAACCATACCCTCCCAATCTAGATGGCTTCCTTGCTAATAAACAAGTTGTGTAACTTGTCAAGCTAATGTCTGCAAATACATGCAATCCAACCTTCATCTCGATGACAAGTACAACCATGATGATCAAATCAAACTGTTAAGCACCTCCATATAATATGTCATAAAGAAGCTACACGACTGAGGTGGTCTTTATGGCAATCCCAGTATTTCCAAATTCTTCATGCCAGATAATTACTTGTTATTCCAATTGAAAATCTAATCCTGAACTAGTGAACTTACAATTACATATCATCAAAAACAAAAAAAAATAAAATAATTGTTTAAAATGGTTCACTTGCAACGCATGTTTGCACCAAATTTTAATATTAAATACTAGCAATAATCTGTACGTAAAGACGCTAGTTAACACAAATAAATCGAACAACAGTCGTCTAGTATAAATATTTGAAATAACAATTTATTGTTTCTTTCTCATGTACAATTATACAATTCAAAATAAATCTTATCCCACCATTAAAAAAATTGGTAGAGAGAAGAAAGAGATAGAAGAGAGAAGCCTTCGTTTAGCCTTGGTTAAAGTGAAAAGGTAAGGGGTAAGAGAAATTTGGCCTTGATTAGCGTGAAATTTTTTTTGGCTAAACAAAAATTTCTCCTCACTCTTGTGTTATTGGATTGAGTGAATCTTACTCACTTTTGTGTAAAGTTAAGTTAAAGATTCAAAATAGGTCTTATTTTATTATATAGATATGGTTTGTGATCATAGATTTTTTATTTATTCATTTACAACTATTGATTATAAAAATTATAAGATAAGATAAAATAATAATAAAATGCTATAGTTGGACTCTTTATTTTAATTTGTGTCCTATATTTGAGTGAAAGTTAACTTTTAGATTATTTTAAAACAATTTAAATTTTATCGACTATAGTTTTTTTGGGTTAATTACAAATTGTTCTTTCCAGTTATGTTATTTGTTGCAATCAGGTCCCTAAGGTTTCAAAAGTTGCAATTTTCTCCATCCAAGTTTCCAAATTATTTAAAATGGTTAATTATAAATGTTCCCTTGAACTATGAGTCTTGTTTCAATTAGCTTTCTCAGGTCTAAAATTAAAACAATTTGTCCCATTCAAATTCTAGAATGAGCAAGTTGCCTGAATAATTAACGGGTCTCTATCAAATGTAACGTTAACATCTTAAAGCCAGTAAAAAAAAACTATTTAAGACCATTATTATGAGGTACAAAATGACTATAACACCCTTCCTAACCATTAGAAATTGGCTTATTTAACTGATTCAATGTGGGTCTTTCATGCTCTCAGCTTTGTAGCCTCTCTCCCTCGTACCTCTTTTTGTTCCACGGAAAAAAAAAACACAGATTTCTACTTATCTCTCTCTCCATAGAAACAAACAAAATTACAATATTGCAACACTCGATGTCTCTCCACAGAAACACAGTCAAACCCAAAATACTGTAACATTCTATTGTTGGGTTTATAGTAGAAAATGGTTTTAAGCCAAAACTCAGTACATGCAGAAAGTGAGAGAGTTTGTTTCTATGGACTAAATGAAAAGAGAATACATCATGGACAAAGAACAACACAAGAGACAATTGTTTTCTTATTCAGATAGGTGCATGTACAATTATGTGTTGGCATGAAGCTTTTGATTTGAAAGCTTAACTTATCTTACATGAGTGAAACATGGATACGCCATCCACAAGACTATGAACACACTGTTGTGACTCTGTCACCATTATTCCTAAGGTATCTAGAGTCAAAACCATCCATAATAGCATGTTGCCTAATTAACATCCTAAATACAATAGCTGAGCTGAAGATCATTCCCAATGGCAATTTGGGATTACACATATTAGTAGCCTCCATGAATTCTTGATACCTTATATTTATTACATCATCATCTGAGTTAAGAGGGCTATATAGATGATCATTGCCTTCATCAGACAAATAATCATTAGATTTGGCCTTGCCCTCTTCCAAGCCACTCTCCCTCCTAACTCCAGAACAATTATCTCCAAGTTTTGACTTTATCTGGTCAACCCTACTTCTATTTCTTTTGTCACATGTACCCTCAGCGAGTATACCATTATAAACGTAGAGCAAGTCCAAATCTAATAAATCATCAAATGGGTCAGTAGTATATCTTACCACAGTATCAGGTAAACCATCATATAAAGTGGAACCATAATCAATTTTGAATTTGTAGTCATAGGTAGGAGTATTAGACTTATCACCAACACTAGATATATCCCTACTACCTTAAGTAGTCAGTTTAGTGACTATATACAACCTTATAATATCCCTCCCCTCATGACATGCAAACATATTCAATGCATCATTTTCAGAAGCCAATGGTCTCAAATCATCTTCACTTTATGTATCTAGTAGTATATGGTAGACTGTGTATCATGTATCTTTCTTGTAACTTAGTGTTTTGACCATGTCATCTACCTCAATTTGTGGCATCAAATCTGGATCAATGTTATCAAACTTGTTGATGTTACCTCCATTGTATCTCAAAACAGGGCTAATATCAACAAACTGCTCTCCATGTTCAAACTCAAGAGTGAAGTAACAAGCAACCATCTGTGCAAAACAACATAAATTAAGTAAAGTTTTTATGGGAGAGCACCAACCTTGATGATGTCATAAAGTGAACTAAAATGTTTGGTCTTTAATCTCAAATATAGTAAAATTTAGTTAATGGGAGACCATTGTCATTGACAATGCCATAGAGTTGAACTAAAATATGTTGGAAAAATGATTATGAAAAATAAATTAAAGTGGGACTCACACATCGAAATTAGTGGGACCATGATTTAATTATTTGTTCAGAATTATTAATATTTGAATGAGAAATTATGTCTCAAAAATTACCAATTTGTATTGGTATAATAGACTGAATTTTTGGATGTGAAGTTGGGTCGAAAATGGATTAGTGGACGAAGCAAGCAGCGAAGCCCATAGGTGGTGCCCAAGGCTTTTGGCACCTTGCCTTGCTTGGTACCTTGGCAAATGGGGCCCAAGGCCTTGGCGCCTTGGCTTGAGGGGCCCCTTCCCGTGGTCGTCTCGTCTCACTTTGCCTCATGATTTGTTATTTTCGCCTTCCAGTACTTGACCCAACTATTTTTTAAATTAATTTTAAAATTACACATCATATAATTATCGTCGTCTAGAGTGTGTCTCTGAACAGGTGTGTCGAATAGTGGCATCCCTTGCCAGTTCTGTTTAATTGAACACACGCCTGGAGTCTATAAAAGGGGTACCCCTACTGCCATTTAGAACACACCATAATTCAAGAATAATTCTTACGTCTTCCATACTTCTCTCCCTCTACGTACATATTGTTGCATCGTTGTTCTTCTTTGTTTGTTCAAGTACAAGACACAAAGTTGTGTTTATTGTAGTCTTAGAGATTGAAGTGTTGCTTCTTCAAGAACAAAAATTTGTTCTATCTTGAAAGACAATTGATCATCAACTTTGAGCACCGAGAGATAGCAAATTTGTCTTAAGGAGACTATGGATACAACACTCAAATTTATTCTTTATTTATTTTAGTTTTCTGGTTTTGATCGTTGCAACTATTCTGCATCCATGTGACTACATTATTTTATTTTAAATAGAAGGTTTTCTATTTTAGATTTGCAACAGTTATTAAGTTTCTTAAATCTAATTATATACACATTAATTAGGATAACAAAATAATACTAAAAGGTAACACAACCCTAACATTCTATAACCCACATGGTTCCCACTATGACAGAGAATGAAATAAAGTAAAAACAAAAAACTTCAAAACCAACCTCTATAGAAAAAGAGGCCCACACAAAGACAAACCAATTACATACAAAACACAATATACTCATAAAGCCCACCAATGATCCACATGGTTCCCACAATGACAAATGAGAAATCAAAGTCAAAGAAAAAGCTTTAACCCAAACTTTACAGAAAAAGAAACGCACATAAAGACAAATCAGTTGTACACAAAACACACCATACATAAGGGTGTCCATGGGCCAGATTGCCCACGGGTCCTGTTACTCGGCTCAAAAAAATATGCCCAAAATTTTATAGGCTTGATAGTTGGTCTGCTCAAGTCCGAACTCAATATCTTTTAAGGGAGGGTTTGACCCTACCCTCAAACCCATTATCCGGCCCGAAACCTAGCCCAATAGCCCACCCGAAAAATACCTGTTAAAACCCGACGCAAGAACCCTCCTGCCTAGCCTAGTCAAAATATGAAAATAAATATCTTAATGCCGGAATTCAAAGTTTGAGAAATTTAGATATTATAAATAATATATTTTTTTTATGTATTAAACATACACATTGTAAAGGAAAGAGTTGTGCAAATGATAGAATAGGTGGGTAGGTGTCAACTTAGTTCGGATGTACTCATTCTACTGTGATGCAGTTCTTCCTTTATTTATAAATAAAATTATTCATTATTTACTTTTTGTCCATTTTGACTCTACTTTTAATTCAAAAATATAATTTAAAAAAATATTAAGTTACAAAAATATTCATTATTTATAAATCAAGTTGTATATAAAAAGCCCGTCGAATAGGCCCGCTTGCAAGGCCGCTCGGTAAGTGGTTGGTTAGGCTACGGGTAGCCTATCCCTACCTAAAGCCCAGCTCGACCCACTCAATAACTCACTCTGATAAGGGCTTGTGCTTACCTTATCCAAGCTCAATCTAAAAAAATTTTCACGGGCCCAGTGTGGCCCGGCCCATGGACATTCCTTACCATACACATGAACCCCACCAATGACCTATACGAACCATATTATTCATTTAAAAACAACTCATGACCATTCCAAATACCTTTGAAGTACCATAATAGATTACCTTCAGTTGTTCTTCAAGCTCAATCGCAATTGCTTTATACGGGGAAAACATCTACAACAAGAGGGATTTGAGAAATGTAGAATAGAGTTAGAAAATAGGGTCTGATGGGTTGAAATTGGGTTAGTTCTATTTATATGATATTCTATTAGTCAACCATGGTTAATTTTTGGTGCCAACTCATCCACCATGGTCAAGGATATTTTTGAAACTTCACCATCATAGTTAAGTTCGTTAGTCAGCTTGCTCATTTTGAAACTTGAGGAATGCAAATTATTGAATTTTAAACCTAAGGGATTTGATTGAAGCAAAACCCATAGTTTAAGGGGGCATTTTGTAATTAACTATATTTAAAAATTACCCTTATGGTTAAAAAAACTACTAAATCCGTTCCAACCATTGGAATTGCGACTAAATTTGCTATTAAGACAAATGAGGTTATTTTCAAATTTGCTAATTTTGCTTCGATTGATCTCTAAAGCATCTTATACACATTGCCTCTCTTATCTAACTTCTATCTCACCCACACCTTGGTCAATCCTTTGTAGAAACAATTCTATAACAACATAAAAAATGGTCAAACGTCAACTAGAGAAAAAGTTAGTGTGTCATTGTGGATTAAAAAGTAAAATGAAGACATCCTGTATGAAGAAAAACTCAAGTAAACAATTTTATAATTGTCCCAACTACAAGAATAGGGTATGTATTTCTAATATGTTTACTTATATTGACCAAATCAAGTGGCATGTTCTATCCTAACCAACTAGTTTTATGCATTGTAGATTGTTTCATCTTGTAACTACTTTGTTTGTTACGACATAAAGCGGACAAAGAGGGAGAGAAAACTCATTAATATAACCATTATCTCGTTAAATTTCATGGTAATGCATATAAAGAAAGTCATAGTTCTTTACTGTGTTAGGAGAAGCCTACGGTAAGGAAAAAATTATAAGTGTTTTGGTCTATTTTACAAGTTGGTTGGGGGGTGATTTACAATTTTTTGGCATTTGAGATTGATCTAAAATTATTAGGATTGAGATCCCAAGTTCCCAAAAAGTTGTAACTTGACCCCCAAAATGTTTTAACTTGAATCCTAAAAGTTGTAATATGACCAAAAAAGTTATAAATTAGTAATAAGGCATAAGACAAACAACTTCAAATATGTAACATGCACCGTAAAACACATTCCAAAATCTATCTCTTAAGTAGACAATCTCAAATACATAACACTATTTGGGTTGGTTCTTCTTATCATCTCACAATAATCCCATCACTTACAATATTGCTCTTTGTAGTTGCCTTGTATGATTTCCATTGTTTTCCTTTTTTCCCCAAGTATTTGGCTTCTATTCACATAAATCATGTAATTTGTTCTTAGACATTGTTGCATTGCACTAACTTTTTAATCTGGATTATCTATCAACTTCTCAATATCATTGCAAACCAAGTAGAAGTAGCTTGTTTATTCTGGTAAATGCGTGTGCACTGGTGAATGGGCTTGAAACTCTTGATTTGAAAGCTTAACATATCCTGCGAGAGTAAAACATTAAATATGCCAATCACATGTACACACACTGTTATAACCCTATCACTGTTGGGTCTTTGTGGAGTCTAGTTTGTGTGTTGATTCGGATGATAACCCGACCCGAAATAATGTTGTGTATATTTTAAAGAGAAATTTTTTGGGCCTTATTTGTAGCCCGGTAGGCAGGACATATAAAAATTGCTACTTTGCTGTTTAGGGTTTGATTGTAACTGAAAGCCGCTTTCTGTATTCTGCTCTCTCAATAGTGAAATCCCTGTAACTTCGTGGACGTAGGCAAATTGTCAAACCATGTAAAATCTCTGCGTCTTATTCTTTCTTGTTTCTTATTGTTTTATGTTCTTGGTTTGTTCTTCAATTGTGTGTGTTTGTCTGTGAGTTTAAAGCGTGTGAAATCCCAACAATTGGTATCAGAGCTCTGAGTTAAGAGGTCAAGGGTTTACACAATGGTTGAAGACAAAGTCAAGATCAAAAAAATTCAATGACACGAACTACGCATTCTGGAAGATGCAAATAGATGATATTTTATATCAGAAGGATCTGTATCAACCTATTGATGGGACGAACCTAGAGGATATGAAACAAGCAAAGTGGGATGTTCTGGATTGCAAAGCCCTAGGGACTGTGCGACTGTGCCTCACGCTGTCAGTTGCGTCGAACATCGCCAAAGAAAAGACTACATCAGATTTACTCAAAGCCTTAGAAAATATATACGAAAAGCCTTCAGCAGTGAATAAGGTATATCTTATGAAAAAGTTATTTATTCTAAAGATATCTGAAAATATTATTGTTGTTGAACATATCAACGAATTTAATACGATCACGAATCAGTTAAAATCTACGAGTATTGTTTTTGATGATGAAATTAGAGCTCTTGTCCTTTTAACAAGTCTGCTGGAAAGTTGGAATGGACTTGTCGTGACAGTAAGCAATTCTTTCAGGTCTGCAAAGATAAAATTAGATGATGTTGTGGCGTTGATACTAGGAGAAAAGGCTCGAAGAAGAGCATCAGGTGAGGATGTTGTTTCAAGTTCAACACTTAATATGGAAAGAGAGAAGCAGAGCTATGAATAAGGGAGGCAATAAAAAGGGTAAGCAAAAGTCGTACACAATAAACAGAGGCCAAAATAAATCTCGTACTGGAGATGAGGGCTGCTGGAACTCTGATCAGAAGAGGCATTGGAAGCGGGACTGCAAGGCACCGAAAAAGGAGCAGAATGAGAATAATCAAAGAGGTAAAAATACTGCTAATATTGCTGATAAGTCTGATAATGATGCTTGAATTTGTTCGCTAAATTCTCGCAGTGAATCTTGGATTGTAGATTCTGGAGTTTTATTCCATGCTACTCCTCGTATGGATGTGCTACAAAATTATGTGCAGAAAAACTTTGGCAAAATGTATTTGGACGATGATAAAACCTACAATATAGTTGAGAAAAAGGATGTGAAAATTACTCGGACAGATGAGACGGTTATGAAATTGAAGGATGTTAGACACATGCCTAATGTAACACAAAATCTTATTTCAGTGGGTCAGTTGTTAGAGGGTAGAGTAGTCACATCGTTTACATCAGTTGCTTGGAAGATGAGTAAGAGGGCTTTGATACTTGCTCGTAGTAAAAATGAAGGAACTTTATATGTATCTTCGGGGTATTTACTGTAGCATTACAATGACAACATTAGGGATTGACTGCACTACGTAGCATCATAGGTTGGGTCACATGAGCAAAAAGGGGATAAAAGTAATGATGTCAAAGGAGAAATTGCCGGGTTGTAAGTCGCTAAATTTGCACTTCTGTGAGGATTATGTTCTCGAAAAACATAAGAAAGTCAGTTTCACAAAGGTGGCAAGGACTTTAAAAACAGAGAAGTTGGAGCTTGTTCATACTGACATGTGGGGACTATCAAAGGTATCTTCTATTGGTGGTTCATGTTACTTTGTTACTTTTATTGATGACGCTACTAGAAAATTATGGGTTTCTTTCTTTAAGCATAAATCTGATGTGTTTGATGATTTCAAGAATTGGAAAACATTAGTTAAGAATAAAACAGAGATGAAATTGAAATGCCTAAAATCAAATAATGGTGGTGAGTATTGTAGCAGTGAGTTTGATGTTTATTGTGCTGTGAATGAGATTTGAAGATTGAAAACGGTCCCAAAGAAGCCAAGGTAGAATGGAGTTGCTAAGCGCATGAATAGGATGATCCTAGAGCATGCAAGGAGCATGAGGTTACATATTGGGTTACTTAAGCAATTCTGGGCTGATGCAGTAAATACTGTTGTGCATTTGATCAATAGGGGGCCTTCAGTTCCGTTGAATTGTGGATTTCCAAAGGAGGCTTAGGCAGACAAGGAGATAAATTTATCTCATTTACATTGTCTATATGCAACTAGAATTTGAAGGATAGGGATAAACTTGATGCTAAGTCTCGTAAGTGCGTGTTAATAGGCTATGATACTAATAGCTACGAATATAGGATGTTTGCTTTTGAGATTCAAAAAACCCGCAAGAGAATTGATGTGGTATTTAATGAGTCAATTTTTTACAAAAACAGACTAAGTCAACTCAAGGAAATTGAGGTAAAATCAGACTTTGTAGAGTTTGAGGGGATCCATAACAGAAATGTCTTAGAGCCTTAGGATACTAATACACAATCTACTCCTCTTTCGATAGGTAATCAAAACACGCAGTAGTATGGGAAGCATGATGGGAGGATGAAGTTGAGTAAAATGATTGTGGCATGTTTTATACCATGCAAAGAATTCCAATCGTGGTTAAAATTATGGCGCCATTTTTTTTTCCATGGTTAAAGGGTGTTTTGAGAATGTTTTTATTTCTATCACGTTCATTAATTAGCTTTTTCATTTGAAAACTTGGTGGGGCCAAATTAGAGCGTTTGTAATCACATGGCGCTGATTGTAACAAGGAGTATGGTTAGTGGTAGGTCTGTCAATAAATCAAATTTGAACTGGATCTTAGTTGATCCAAATCCTAATAAAAAATCAAGTTATGAATTTGATTCGTATATCCAATGGATATCAAATTGTTACTCCATGTTTGAATTTGTTAATATTCGAATATCTGATCCATCAATCCGTTTCGATCCAAATCAATTGAGTACCAATTAAAATTCATTAATTAAACCTAAATTTCAAAATAATTGAATCAATCATTCACTGATTTCCAACGAATTTTGTTAAATTTCATACAAAATCCAAATATTTTAACAACAAAATGAAAAAAAAAAATAGAAATCTGATCTTGCTTGAGAAGGCTAACTGATGCAGTCTTGAGTTCTGCAAGCCAAGATGAATCCTAGTTTTTCATCTTCAACCATAGAGCTCAATCCCGTTACATATAGAATCTCGAAACACCAAAAAAATTTCGAGAAAGGAAAAAATCTCAAAACACAATTTCAAATGTTTTTTTAAAATAAAACCTAAACCACACCTATAAGCTTAATCAAAAACCCATCAACCTAAAATGTTTGTGAGGAGGAAAAGATGAGATAAGGAAAAGAGCAGAAGGCTAGAAACAAAAGACAAAGATTGAGAGAAAAAGGGGATGCAAAAATGTAGAAGAGAGAGAGGAAGATGGAGTGAATGGGAATGACAAAAGGGATACAACAAAGAGAGTGGAAGAGGGAGAGAGAAAACAACATAAAACAGAGAAAAATGGAATGGGTGGATGAAGATTTGGATGTGGGTGAAAGAGGGCTCCAGCTTCGCACAAGTGGATTTCATTTGTTGCAAAGAGAGAGAGAGAGAGAGTGGTGCGTCGCATACTCAGGTTGGGTTGGCACAAATCTTATAAATATGGAAGTAGGATTGAATCTATAATAGATCAGTTTAATATGCACCTAAATTCGATTTGAATACTAATCATTGGCATATGATACGAGGGATAGTAATGAGTTATGTCACATTGTGTCAAAATGTATTTATTATATATGATCTATGTTATATAGTAACTCATATCGTCTTAGGTATAACTTTGGATATAACTAGTAAGAGTGATAATGAGTCGTGTCATCATAAAGTTTATGCAACTCATATCCAACCTGCACATAATCACATTATAACAACAAATTTTGTGCGTAAAATTAACACAAAATAATGTCAAATTACAATTATTTGATTCGTTTAACTTTGATTAAAAATGTAATGATATTGATTCTTTTTGGTGTGCTTATCATGTGCACAAACATCTAATTCTTGATTATTTGATGAAGACAGGGGTTAGATCGATGTAGTTCTCGTTCTTTGATTAGGTGGTGACTTTGATAAAGAAGAGAGTCGAGTTTGGTGTGATTCACAATCTTCGATTTAGTGTTGACAATGGTGAATTTAAAGAAGGTGAGGGTTGGGTTGCATGTGATTCTCAATCTTCAATTTGCTGTTAAACTTTGGTAGATTTTTTCACTGTTATTCGTAAAGATTGGCTTGAAGGATCTCTTGAAGAAAGATCTTGGCGGTATATTCTTCTCCTCAGAGATGGACTTGCAAAATTCAGTTGGGGGTAGATTTTGGCAAAATTTTGTTGTTAATCTTTCCTTCTCCTCCTAAGATGAAATCACGCAGAGTTCTCCTAAGTTGAAATCAAGTAGGTTTTGTCAATCTTTCTTCCTCCTTGGCGTCTTCTACTTCCTAACCTCTCCCCTTTGCCTTTCCCTAAGCCTTCTATTTATAGAACTAGGAATAATTATTCATATAAGGGTATTTTGCCTGAGTACCCTTATATGAGTTTTATGGCTGAGGTCACCTTTGTGAAGTTTATGAACTGAGCTTTTTTTATTTGGGCTTATTAAATTTATGTCCAAACCAATTTCATTTTAGAAGCTTATTTAATTAATTTGGGATTGTATTATTTGAGCTTATAGAATTTAAAACTAACTCAATTTAGTTTTGTTCGAAAGTCATTTCATTAATTTTGGGTTAAATTATATATACTATTTTATTAATTTTTAATGTCTATACATGTATAATTGGGTTCGTGTCATGCATTAGTCCAATTCGTATCAAACCCATTTTATTGACTGGACTAAAGTGTCAACTCATTTACCACTCAAACTCTTATGAATTAAACTTGTTAATATCATGTCGAATTTAATTATCTTGTTTAAAATGGACAACCTTAATAATTAGCAATCGACTCATTTATTAGGCATGAAGCTATTCGATTAGAGCAATACTATTGAGACCTAATTTACTAACTTAATTTACTGACTTAATTCACTATGATTTTTAGTTTCACTGTGGGCTGCATCAAATATTGGAACTTGGTGTTAATCTAATGGTTCAAATGAAACTACGTTACTAGATCAACAAATTATGTTAAATTTTTAGATCTAAATAACATTTTTCATTCGATTATCATTTGAAACCATTAAAATTAAATTTAAGTCTGAAACCATTAAAATTAAATTTAAGTCCAATGATTTTATTTTAATTTCATGTTAAATTATTATTTTTAACTGGATGTTAAGTTGTTGAATCTTGTGAATAATTGTGACAATTGAAATTGAAACTTGAAGAACTCAAGTGCCACACATGGTTTTCAAGGAGGAAAGAAGTGCAATTTGCCTCACACCTATATATTACCCACGCGGAAGACTGGGCAGCAAATTCCCCAAACCCCTTTGCTACTCCTTCACTTCCCAAATTTGAAGCGCACACAACAATGCCTCGAGCATCTAAGAGAAAATCTGACCCACCAAACTCATCCTCTTCCAAATCCTCCAATGTCGATTCCGTTAGTCCTGGTAACCCCTCTTTTCCGATGGAACTCATCAAGAATTATCATATTGGTGACTATCAGTATCAAAAAGCTTCAAATTTTTTATTGAATACTTGCTCCCAAATCAATTATCATGGTTATTGGTTAACTTAAGATACGAAGCTAAATTTTATGTAGAGAACTTTTTTTCTTTTCTTTATAGTTTTTTGAGTCGTGATTAAATAATGCATTATATATAGATCATTCTTGATTGTATTGTACTGTTTTTATTGTAGAAATTTGGAGTTCTTACTAATTGAAAATGTGTAATGCAGTTTCAAAGAAAGCTAAATCGAAAGAAGTGGACCGGATAGATGCTCTTTTCGGTTCATATGCAAATCAGTTGATGGGGATGATTGAGTAAGTATGCTTTGTTTCAGTTCATCATCTTTTCCCTCTTACTGTCCACTAGCTGTTCGTAACAATGGCATAGCTTATAGCCCCCAAGTTTTATTCTAAAAAATTGGCTTGTCAGTTGTCCATCCATAATCTAGTTGCTAATTCAGGAACATTGTCTCACTGTTTTTGATTCTTCCGTCGTATATGCTGATAGATGTTGTGTTTCATATAGCCCCACAGAAACTATGTTTTCTATTTATCCACTTGATCATGGGACATTAATGTCTCTGCACTCGTAGGCTGTGGATAACTATGAAGCTGCGATATTCCATTAAAATTGAAGAATCCAATGCAATATAAAATATGATACTGCACCGGATACTCGAGTGAGAACGATATTTATCAGTTACACACAACATGAATCCAATAACACATAAATGTTTTAGATACTTGGGAAAAATGTATCCAAAGTGATTATGCTTCACATATGGAAGGGAATATGCAAAACAATATGTGGAATTTTTTATTTTAATCTTTATCCTTTTCTTTCAAATTCACTTTCGATGCAATGCAATAACTATTAGGAAAATTCATATAACTTTGAAGACACATTGATGTCTATTTAGTATTAGCTACTGTCTGTTGGAATTATAGTCTAGTTATTAACTTTTTACTTTTTTACTTTTTTGCCTTTACAATAGTTTTTATGTCTTACCCATATAGAGGGGTGCTCTGGTCAGTTGCACACTTATTTGACTATATATACCGGGCTCTGTATTCAGTTTGTATATCCTTTTTACTCTCAACAATTCTAGTTAGTATCAGAGCAGGCCAAACCCTAGCCTTCCCTAGCTATGACCCTAACCCTAACCGCCAAACTCTAGCGTAGCGTACCCTAGCCACATCACCTAACCTTAGCCAAACACCCCCGCCAATTGCTAGGGAACAGCTAGCACTGCCAGCGCTACCAGCCTCCAGCAATAGCCACTTTGCGCACTTCTGCGTGCCAGTGTCGCCAATCCGCCACCTCTTCGCATCTATCTCTCCAACAAACAGTGCTTGTGGCTCCATTTTTCCTAGGAACGAAGCATCTTAGGGACCTTTAGAGGGGTCGAAACCCCTCCATTCCTGCACTCTTGATACAGTAGATCACTTATATATTTTCTAGATTTCTTGACTCTGTTACCTATTATTTGGGAGCTTTCTAGACTTTTTTTATTTGTTGCTATTGTTCGACTGGAGGTATATTGCTCTTCTTTATTTTTCCTCTATTTATTTTAGAGTAGTTTTTGTCATGGTTGTCACATTATTATTGTTGCTATGGCTACTAGTGAGGGAGTTGAGATCCCTATCGTTAGTACTTCTATTTGAGAGGTACCACTCACTTCTGCAGGGATTACCCCTCTCACCTTTATGTTTGACCAGTATACAATACCTACTAGCACAGTTATGACACAATTATTGAATGGTCGTACTTTGCTGAGTGGTTACACACATTTTAGCTTTTCTTCAGGCGTGTTGCGAAGCTTGGTTGACTGACTGGATTGCACCCAAAGCCAGCTGATGACAACCTTGGATATTCTGCGTGGTTCTCCAAGAACTGTACTATTCTTAGATGGCTATTTGGTTCTATGGAGCCATTTGTTTACAGGATTTATCAGTTTCATAACTTTATTTTGAAAATATGAAGTGCATTATCAAAGATGTATTCACAGTCAAGTTGTGGAGTTAGTGTTTATATGATAGTTCAGGACTACTATAGTTATTTGACTTAGCGCTGGCTTGAGCATGAGACTCTACATCCTCTTGTTACTATTCTGAGGATAGAGCCCTTGAAAGCAGCATTTCTCCATACTCAAGAGCTGAAGGATAGGATTCACAAATTTTTTATAGGAGTTTCGTGATGAGTTTGAGGGACCTTTCTTCGAAGTTATCGTTGTTGAGGCTTCCTTCGCTTTATGAGGTGTATTTATGATGGAGCAGTATGAGTGCCACGTCCGTATTGCATCACTTCCAGTTGCGATCTTGACTTTTTGGGCTGACCAAATGGCCCTTGCAGTTGCTGCAAGGTCTTGCTTCAAACCCTTAGCCAGAGGTGGACAGCGTTCAGACCAACGCCGACAGGGCACCCTAGACCAGTACAGACAGGACAATTATCGCTAGTGTGATTATTGTGGCCAATCAAGATATCTTAATACTACTTGCTGGAAGCTCCATCCCGAGCTTAAGTTCTTGTGGCAAAGTTAACTACGGTTTGTTTAATTATCTCAATTATCTCGTATTCTTGGCCCCTTCATCAGTTAAATGTGAAGAATGCGTTTCTTTGTGGTGATCTGGGTGAGACTATTTATATGGATGCACCACCTGGTTTTTGTGGTGAGGGAGAGTATACTGGGAAGGTATGTCGACTGCATAAGTCTTTTTATGGACTGAAACAGTCACCACGAGCCTAGTTCTCTCGGTTTAGTAGATGTTATTTTGATCATACATATTTCATTTAACGGAATATTTATAGGTAGTGTGTCATTCTCTTGGTGTATGTAGTTGATATTATTATTATTGGGATGACGTTTCTGGGACTGCACCGATCAAGGTTAACTTTGGGAAGGCCTTCGATTTGAAGGACCTTGAATTTCTGTAGTATTTTCTTAGGTTGAGGTTGTCCGGAGCACTAGGGGTATTGTTCTCTTTCAAAAGAAGTACGCTCTGGATCTTCTCTCATACACTAAGATGTTGGGGTGTAAATCGATATCATAACTTATGATTCCAAGCCTAAAGTTTACTACTTCAGGTGAGGAGTTGAGAGATCCAATTGTTTATTAGAGGTTGGTAGGTAGGCTTTTCTACCTAGCCAACACTAGCCCAGACATTTTATTTGTCATCAGTCAAGTTAATTAGTTCATACACAAGTTATGTCAGTGTCATCTGGATGCGGTATATCATATTCTTCGGTACCTCAATTCTTGTCCTAGACTTGGGTTGTTCTATGCGTCAGGGTCTTAAATCAATTTTCTAGCCTGTTATTCAAATTTAGGTTATGTCGATCTACTATAGTCTTTTGTGTTTTTCGAGGGACTCATCTTATCTCTTGGAAAAGTAAGAAGCGGGCAGTTGTCACCCATTTATCAGTAGAGGCAGAGTATCGACACGTGGCACATGTGAGGCTATTTGAATATGATCTATTCTTGGTGAGTTAGGATTTCTAGTGGCTTTTCCATCTACATTGTATTGTGATAATTGATCTATTATTTAGCTCGCTTCTGATTCTATACTACACAAGAGGACAAAGTATATAAAAATCAATGTTCACTTTCTCTGGGAGAAGGTTAGCTGCGGTATTGTCACCCCCATCGTTTGTGGGGACTAGTGATCAAGTTGCGGATGTCTTCACCAAATCGGCCATTTCATCCATTCTCCGGGACTCCATTGTCAAGTTTGACACAATTGACATTTTTGTACCTAACTTGAGGGGGCGTGTTAGAATTATAGTCTAGTTATTAGTTTTTTACTTTTTGCCCTTTTCGCCCTTATTATGGTTTTTATATCTTACCTAGACCAGAGGGGTGTTTTAGTCAGTTGCACTCTTACTTGACTATATATACGGGACTCTGCACTTAGTTTCTTTATCTCTTTTACTCTCAACAATTCTAGTATCAAATGTCAAATAGGCATAAAAGGAGTTGATTACAACATATCTATTGACAACAAGTACTTTTAAGCAAACTAAGCAATTAAATGTTAGCTTTGATCCCTTTAATTAGTCATTTTCACTTGTGGAGATATCATAGTGAGACGAGCTATATTTATTTTATAGTAAAAATTTCTAATTTTTTTTAGTTTTCTTAGATAATCTATTTTATTAGGTCTATTTGAAATGATGTATTCATATCGTATCATACCTGTATCTTGAATCCGTATTCATGCTTCCTAGGTGGATAGTTATTTGCTTCTTGCAGGCCAGTGAGCAATGCTTCTAGAATGTGCTACACATCACTTAACAAGATGTTATAGTGTGAATAAAGTTCTTTTTTTTCTTGACCCTTTTTGGCCCCAATTTACTACAACACATGTAGATTAAATAATCTTTGCCATTACTATGAACTTTGCATGCCACATCGTGCAGGTCTTAATTTCTTGATAGGGAATTTTATTAATTGCCAATTTTCCGTGGACTTCATTGTTTAGGTCTTCATTCTTGAAGACCTGGAATATTATTTTTCGAACTGCAACTTAATAAATTAAATTTGATGTTGCACAATCAAAGTTTTTATATCTATGTTTGTTTGCACAGTCCCGAAGGCATTGAGGCACTTTGTTCACACGTGGGAGTGGAACATACTGATGTCAGAATATTGATGCTTGCTTGGTATGTAATGTGTGTTTTGACTTCTGACATCAATGAGCCTAATTTTAACTTTGTGACAGTTTCCATGTTCCAGGAAAATGAATGCTGAAAAGCAAGGATATTTTACGGAGGTGAGCACATAATTATGTATGTTGGTTTGGTTATGTTCCAGGCAGGACCTTGAAGATATTGTCCTTCTTATTATTATTCTTCTACATTCAATGCGACCTTCTCTGGCTTTTTGCTTTTCTTGATATCAATATTAGGTGTGCAGCGTGCTTAATTTATGCTTCATTCCTTCTTAGGTTTGTTGGCTGGCATTTATGTACATACTTCGATATACAGGTTGATTGGTTTTTTTATGACTTTCTTGTGATATCATTTTACCTCATTTTCCAATTATGTGGATACTCTCTCATTTGTGTTACTTTATTCCATCTGTAGACAATATACGTGATGTGTCTCGAAATGGTCACTTGTAATATTGATTGGTTGAATTCTATGAGTTATCGAGTGAAAATAAAATATTGATGAGATACTACTTTGTTGCTCACTCTGTCTCCCTATTTATTTTAACTGGTGGATTAGCTATATGATGTAATTGTGTTGAGGTGCCCTCAGTTTTCTTCCATTTGCAATCCAATAAAATATGGGTCTCTGGCTAGATAACAACACACTGTAGTGTGCTGTTGGTAGATAATCTGGAAATTCTGTTTGTAGATGGTTTTAATTTCAACAGAGAGGGCACACCTAAATTTACGATCACTGATCCTGTTCTTGTCAGGATGAGTGGCGTAGAGGCTTGAAAGCTCTTCGGGCTGACACTATAAATAAACTGAAGAAAGCACTATCAGAGTTGGAGAAAGAGGTACTTTATAATGACTTACACCTGGTGTAGTCGTTTGACTTTTCCCATGAATAATAATGAAGGCTACTTAAAATGACTATTGGTTTCCTTTATTTTTATTTGAAAAGGTCAGGAAGCCACAAAATTTTGAGAATTTCTATTCTTATGCATTTCGATACTGCCTAACAGGTGAGCCTAGAGTTGATAGGCATGTGGTTTAATGAAATGAAAGCGATACCTTGGTTTTTTCAACAGTGTCCTGTTTTTAGTGATTCTAATTTTCATCATCTTTTATCTCTTTCAGAGGATAAGCAGAAGTGTTTAGACATCGAGAGTGTTTGTATATTGCTGGATCTTGTTCTAGGGTCCAAATTCCGACCCCAAATTGATTCATTGACCAAGTATCTTAAGGTGGGCAGATGGTTGTAACTTATTTATCTATTGGCACTCTTAAGTTCTATGTTGAAGTATATGTAAAGCTAGTAAAGGGTGTAATGTGATGATGGCTGTGCTCATCTAACTAATCTGGGTGTGTTGATGCATGTTGGCAACTTGGCATAGTAAAATGGGTATCGCATCCATGTTTTGGTCAAATTCTGACTAATTGTCAAACTACCTGTGTACCATTTACAAGCATTTGGACACGTTTATTTGAGGGAAAGCTTCACTATCAACTTTTTGTCTAATTGCATTATTTGTCCGTTTTGATATGTTTTTATTTCTTTTTCAAATCAGACCCAGAGTGATTATAAGGTGATAAACATGGATCAGTGGACGAACTTTTTCCGGTTTTGCGACGAGGTATCTTAGTTGTTATTCTTACCCCTTAATTTAAAAGCTTTTCTTGTGCCTCGGTTTCTTTCTTATTCATTAGGTAGACCAGTGGATAACAATTTATGAAACCAGATTTAGTTGTATACGGTGTTTCTCATAGGTAATACCAATTAGGCTATCTAACAAGTCGTGCCACTTGACCAAATATTCAACCATACTACTTTTGTTGGGGTTAATATTATTACAATTGTTGAATCATTAATTACATTTTGTATCTATATTGGAAGAAACTCATCAACAAATCAACATGCAAGTGCTGTTTGAAAAGAGGCAATGATTAGTATGTGTAGAAGTCTCTTGTTTGGATTGATGTAGTGATATTTTTGTGCCTGATTAGTCTGTGATTTATATCATGGGCTGAAGTACCTATAATAATTGCACTTATATTCAACGTTATAGGTCATTGGACAAAATATGGATTTGCCACTACCCTGCGTTGACATAAGGTCTCCGACTCGTAATAGACTAATGACAAGTCTGTCAATGTTTCGCTGCTTTGAGACAATGAAGTCTCAGAATTCCGCAAAGATTACTGTGTGATATTTCTCCAAAGACTTGGAAGGCCGCAGCCAATTCCCCTTATAACCCCACTATATTTGTTTTTATTCTTCTGTTTGTTTGCTTCACCTATGGGAGTTTCTACCAATTCCACTTTTATTCATTTTGCCAGAGGAATAATTTCCCTGCCTTGCCTAATTGCAATATGATTGTTTACATAATAATATCAAGAAACTAATACAACATTTCTAGGAAATAAAGTGTGGTTTGAACAGCCCACCTTTTGCTTAGAGATGTTGCTTGCCTTGTATACACGGAAGCACGGACACGGACACGGACACGGACACGGACACGGACACGGACACGGACACAGATACGGATACGGTACAAATATGACACGATACAGATACGACAATACGGCAAAATTTCAAAAAATAGGATGAGTGTGGTTAGGATATGTCTATATATATATATGTATTCTATGTATATATTAAAATGTTATTACTATACTAGAGATATGAGGGATTAAGAAATAAAACACATCTAAACTAGATAATTTGTGTTACTTACATAGGACTGCTTAATGGTGTTTTAAATTCAGGATTCTATGTAATTCTACAGCTTCAGACGTGCCACCCTTTCGAGATTTCTCAATTTTTACTTATTATGTAATTGCAATAGACTTCATTAGCTTTGACATAAGCCATAAAACTCATTATTCAAGCTGACCAAATTATAAAGAAATGACCAATCTTGTGATATATGTAATGCACGTTCAAATGAACATGCACAGTTTCTAAACAACCGACCTCATTATGAGGCAAATGTATTTACCGTGAATATACGCGTGTTTGACAAGTGTCCAACAATGATAAATATTTTATTTATTATTCGATATGTACAAAAAGTATCCGATACGTATCCGTAAGTATTCGATGAGTATCGGTATCTGATACGAATCGAATATGGATACATCACCTTGGTCAAAGTATCCATGCTTCATAGCTTGTATATAACCTGTGGCTTCCTTTACCCCACCTCCCTTTCTTTTTGTTTCTGATAGTGCAGAGTAGGCTGTGAGACCCATATTGTATTAATGCATTTGTAGTTTTTAATTCATGTTTGTAATTTTTGTTGGCAGATAAGCTTTCCTGACCTTCAGAATTATGATACAACCCAAGCTTGGCCCTTAATTCTGGACAATTTTGTCGAATGGATGAGAAGGACACAAAGCTGACGTTGCCATGTCCCTTGATTCCCTTGTCCAGCTTACACATCTAATTAGACAAGGTAGTACTTTGGCCTATCTTCTTGCCATTTCTTTCTCAACCTGACTGGTTGCGACAGTTGTTTTAAGTTGCCTCATTTGACATCCAACAAAGAGCGAGTGATTGGAATGCTATCCACGGTTTTCTAATTCTATTGTGATTGACCCCTTTTCAGGACTGCTGTACGTCTCTAATACTTATCCTTCTTCATTGATCGCTTTACTAAGAATACCTTGCCGGATCCCTCTCTCTTTCAGAGGCTAGATACCAAAGTTTTGTGAGACATTCTTAATACATGTCTGTTCGTTTTTCTTTTTGGCAATATCAACTTTTTACTGTTGAGGTGATCAGTTCTATAATCGAAAACATTCTGTCAGAACTTAGAAACCAAAGATGTCAGATCAAGTTTGTGATACTGTTAAATTCTCGAGCTACATGTCGAAGTGAAGCACACCGAATTGATATTTCTTAGCTTCTCTGTTGTTGAAGTGACCAATTTATGCTTTGAAAGTTGCATAGAGCAAATCCTCTCTGCCTTTGTTGTTAATTTGAAATGCCTCTTAACTATGATACCTGTCTCAATTATCATGGTTCTTGGTTTAATGTGGTCAGAGTGTTACAAATTAGATGGAAAGTTCTCATTTTGGCCCGAACTATGTGATTTTGTAATAAAATTTTGATTACAGAAAAATCTTTTTTGCCCAAAATGTAATGGACGTTTAATTTTGGGGCAATTTGAAACAAGTTCAAATAGTCAAGGGGGATAAGTGAAAAAGTCAATAATTGGGGGTGCAAAGTGAGATCGAGGCCAAAAATTTGAATACCCTAATTCAATCCTTGGCCAAAAATCATACATAATGTAATAGTATGCGAGGAAGTTGTCGTGCCCCTCAACAAATGCACGTAGGCAATATTGTCTCGGAAAGTTTCTAATCAAAACTACAACGAGATTTTAATGGGAGCCAAAATCTAGAATATAATCTTTTAATTTTTTAATATATATTGGTGGATCGTTATTATTTAGAAATAATTTTGAATGTATAGTAGAGAATAAATTGCTCCTGGAGCATGAAGAGAAACATGAAAGATGGCACAACTAAATCCCTGAAGAAAGGACAAGAAATCAAGTCGTGCATTTGATAAGGATCGACTCCTTGGTAGACAAAAGTTTAATAAAATTAAATATGATCAACTAAACTAAACTCGGTTAGAATTCTTTGATGTCAGAGATCCCAATAGCGGCTATCGACCTAGCAAATCCTCTGTAACAATATATCTTATGCAAACAGCCAACGTTATTTTACTAAATTTGATTGTGACAATGAGTTCATGGAAATGGACAAAACCCTCTTGAAAACAAGAAAGCAGGCCGAGGAAACCTAGATGGCTGTTAAAAATAGTAGACATTAATTAACCCACTTCAGTTAGAATCTTCTTAGCAAACCTCAACATTAACCCCTCCAATTATTGCAGCAAACCAACATAGAATATCGATAAAACCAGAGATTTAGACATCATAAACATCAATATATGCATAGTACACACACCCTTCCATGAAAAGAACAAGGATTCAGTGATGGCAATGGCAAGACAACGATTTTTGTTACTCTTTCTGGCCACCATTGTCATTGCTAGTGCAACAAGTTCAGTCAATTCTGCTTCTGCTGATTGTTCACCTCCTCCTTCATACTCTCCAAAGGCTTCTCCTCCTCTTCCATGGGCCCTAACATCACCACCCGCAATTAGTAAAGCCTCACAAGCTTCTCCTGTTGCAGCTCCTGCTTCCCCCATGCCATGGTTATGGCCTCTACAACCAACCCCGGAAATATCCTACACTATTACACCATCATCGTCTCCAACGCCTCCCTCCCCAGCCCCATTTGCACCTACATCGGCCCCTGCACCGCCCTCTCGTGGCATCAAAGGGGCCTATTGGCCTTCAGGACAAGCCGGCACACTCCCTCCCTCGATGATCCCTACTTCTTACTTCACTCACATCTTCTATGCATTTGTGCTGCTTGATTCCACAAGTTACCAAGTTTCCATCACCCAAACGGACCACTGGGTGATGCTGAACTTCACCAGCACCCTCCACGCCAAAAAGCCACCTGCAAAAGCCATTCTGTCAATTGGAGGGGCCAGTGCAAGTGCTGACACTTTCTCCAGTATGGTAAGCAATCTCGATAATCGAGCAGCATTCATCAAGTCCACTATTGATGTAGCTAGAAAGTATGGTTTTGATGGCCTTGATCTTGACTGGGAATTCCCAAACACACCACAAGACATGTCAAATCTCTTGGTGCTCTTCGAGGAATGGCGTTCTGCAGTTAATATGGAGTCAATTGTGTCTGGCAAGGCTCAAATTCTTTTATCTGCAGCAGTTTACTTTTCTTCCAACATATCTCTTTTAGGCGTCCCCCGGACTTATCCAGGAGACGCCATTAGAAATTATGCCGATTTTGTGAACCCAATGTGCTATGATTATCATGGCGCTTGGAACACATCTGTCACTGGAGCTCATGCATTGCTCTACGACAAGTCCAGCAATCTGAGCACCAGCTATGGAATCTCTACATGGAAAAACAATGGCGTTCCATCAAACAAGTTGGTCATGGGCATGCCAATGTATGGAAGAACATGGGAATTGAAGGACCCGAATCACCACGGAATTGGAGATCCTGCTGTTGGGATTGGTCCTGGCAATCTAGGGGTCATGACCTACAGTGAAATTGTGGATTTTAATCTGGGACACAATGCCACTGAAGTGTTTGATGAAGAGACTGTGTCAACATACTCTTATGGTGGAAAAAATTGGACTGGGTATGATGATACAAGATCAATCACAGACAAGGTTAAATTTGCCAAAGCTCAGGGTCTTGGTGGGTATTTTTTCTGGGCACTTGGATTTGACAAGAACTGGACCCTCTCCAGGGCAGGTAGATTCTAAACCTTCTTCTGTGTTACTATTTCTTAATTCTTAACACCATTTCTGGGGTAGACTAATTAATCTGAATCAATTCACGAATTACCACAATTTTTTGACTTTATTCCTCAAATACAGTGATACATGACTTATTTTCTTATTCTATCATTGTTTATATAAAAGCGTTTATTTAGTCCATATTTTTCAATATAAAAACATATTTGCAAAATATAATTTAATACAAAACTTTGAGAAGTGTGGGTTAAACCCACGCCTTTCCATTATAAAGTGTGAGTCAAATTTATGCTTTAATGTAAAACGACGGTAAATTAAGAACTAAAATTTCGTGGAATTAGGAGTTCCATGAATCAACTTCATCCCCTCTCCTTTGGGAGTAACCAATATGAAAGGCTTAGCAAACATCATAATCAATATTAACTTTAGCTCAATTGATAAAGCTCGGATTTTTTTTTTTCCAATGGTCAGGATGTTCCGGTCGGTTGAAGCTCACTTCGATTAATTTTCTTTCTAATTCAGTCAAAGACAGATTATCTACGCAAAGACTAGAGTATTCATGAGAGATAAATTTTTTTTGGTGGCGTGATTCCAAAAAGTTATCAAAATTTAAACTCAAAACGTTTAAATTTACGACTTGTCTTTGTTAACATTAGTAATTGTCATGACAAATAAATGGGGCTTAAGTAATTTATATTTATCTAGTAAAAATGCAAAATCTGGTGTATAAGGCTCCTATCACTACAAGGATTGGAGAAGGTCAGTTGTATGTAATCTTATTCTTGCATGCATGCATGCATAGAGATTATTTTTATAATTCAAATCTAGGACTTTTATATCACAATATAACAATCTTACCGTTACACCAAACTCTTAAGTTTATTAGTTAACACATCAAAAGATAGCAATACAATATTGCCGAAAAAAAATTGATACCATACCCAAGGGCCACCCGACATAAGTTGAGACGACAAGAATTTTAAATTAGGCCCTATAATTATCTAGCCGAGTAATAAACATAATACTACATAATTAGCATGACATTAAAAATATATTTGGGATATGAAAATACTCGGTAAGTTTTTGTATTCAACTTTAATTAATATATATTTTTCATAGATAACAAAAGTCAATTTACTTTGGGTGGGACTATTCTCACTCCCACAAATATCCATTCGCACTCCAGGTAATTTTTCAATATCAAACTATTAAGTTCACGTGTTCTATATCCACCTCATGCTACATACACCCCTTTTAATTAGTAAACTCACTTTATAAATTATATATATTAATTAGAGTTGCATTCTTTATCTCATTTTATGCACTCACAAAAATATTTTTTCTATATAATTTTTTTCAGTGAAATACAGGTTAGTATAACTTCTCAATTTAATTTTATATTTGATTTCATATTTGTTATATGGATTTTCATTATTTTTGATATATTTTGATATTTCTGTCAAGTTTGCTAATTTTTTATTTATAATTTGTGTGTGTGTGTGTGTGTGTATATATAAGCTTCAGGTTGTTTGTTCTTTTTTATATTTTTGTTATTTTTTTTCTTGTTCGATTTTGTGTTTATGCTTAATGCTTATTTTTTTGTTTCATATTCAATTTTGCGTCTTTTAGTTTTGCTTGTTCTTTTAATATTTGCCTTATTTTTTTTCTTCTTATTTCGGTTTTCTTATTTATTTTTGTTTTTTTTTCCTTTTTTTCTTTTTTCTTGTTTCGGTTTGCTTATTTCTTTCTTTTTTCTTTTCTTGTTTCGTTCTTTTTTTTTCTTCTTGTTTTGGTATGTTTGTTTTTTTATTTGTTTCGTTTTTGGTTGTTTTGTTTGGTTCTTTTTTTTTTTTTTTTGTTTCGTAAATATATTTATGCATTTAAATTAATTGTCTTATTTTATTATTTTTTTCTTACAATGATTTTTTTTATTAAAATAATGTACATAGAATGAATGAGATTAACTATTAATGAAGTGTATGTAGCATAAAGTGAATTTAGTTATTAATGAGGTGGGTACAGAAGGGATGAACATGGGCGGAGCCACATAGGGGCGAGGCTTAAATCTTTTTTTAAAATATTATATGTATATTCATATTTATATATTTAAAAAATTATACATATATTTTTTGCTTGTGCCCACCCTATAATTTTCTTATTTCAATTGTTTAGTCCTTTTTATTGTATTAAAACTTTCTCCATATGACCTTAATTTTATTATTTATAAATTTTTACAAATGAAAGTTGTTGCAATTGACATTCATTTAATTTTTTTTTATGAGAAATCATCTCTATTTTTATTCGAGTATTGATTATAATCTTTACTATGCGTCAATAGATTTTCAATTTTTTTTACTATGTTTAGTTCTTAAATTTTAGTTTAGTAATTTTACTATATATGCTAATATTTCAATGATAATGTTTGGAACATCATGTATTGAATAAATTTGATGGGTTGTTAGTGAATAACAGATGTTTTTTAATTACAAAAATGACAATTAAATCCATTTTTTAACAATTGTTATAATTTGTCATTTTTTATACAATATACATTATTTTTTGGCATTTGTTTTTATGTTAAATAGACTTAATATATCAAATATGATATAATAAATATAAATATATTATATAGTGTGATTGGTTAGGAGAAAAAAATTAGAATTCATAATTAAAGTGTTCACCCTGAGCAAAATTTTTGACTCCGCCCCTGGGGATGAACTTTGTAGTTTGATAATAAGAAATTAAATGGAATAAAAATAGAGATTATGGGCTGAAAATAGCCTCACCCATTTACTTTTCCACATGTTTTTTTTTACCAGTTCAATACACAGCATTTACAAACTACATGTACACCCCCCCTCTTCCAACAAAAAAAAGCCTGCTAGTCCGACCCCCAATCCCATCCTGCTTGCCCCTAACCCCTCACAAAAAAATAAAAATAAATAAATAAAAATCTGCAAGATTAACCAACCCAAAGAGCGACAAATAGACCCAATCAAATATGAAATAATCTTATGAGAGTATTGAACTCTTGGCATCCATACTTCCAGTGAGCGCTAGGTTTCGCATAATAAAAGAATCGCAAATAGATCTCTCCCATAATTAACTCAGATAGGTCGTGGTGATGGATCTGACAACAAAGAACAGGTTGAGAGGGACAAAGGGAACCTAGGGAGTGGTGATGAATTGCCCTGGGAGCTATTCGTTCGATCTTGAGTTTAGCAGATCGTTCTTGTTACAAAGAAAACAGGTTATAAGGGCGCCAGAGTGTTTTTCGGTGTATGCCCTCCGATGATCAAATCAGTTCTTTGTGAGAGGGAAAGAAGAAAACATTATTTGAGGTTCTTGAGAGATGATTTTGCGTACCTTTGTGAAGTATTTTTTAAGGCTATTTATACCTTCCAAGACTCATCATTGTCGGTAGTCTAGGCAATAGATAGACTTTAGAGATGGGGCAGTGTGCCCCCTACTTTTCATGGGAAATGTCCTAGTATTGATTGCTCGGCCTATCAAGCACTTAATGTTGTTTCTTCAATGTAGAGGCATTAAATGCTTGGATCCCTGAGCATTCAATGTTTTTATTTCTCAGCTTATCAAGTCATGGTAGACATCTTATCAATTGATAATGTATTAAATGTCTGTCTCTATTAGTCGCATATCAGCAGGGGTAGTCCAGTCTTTTTATCCCTTACCCTGTACCTTATGCCACGTGTCTAATTCTCTCTAGTTGAGCGTCCAGTTCGATTTGTCATTCTGACTACATTATGCAGTGTCCTCACAGTCCCTAGTCTAGTTTAGGCTGCTTTAGCTGTCAATCACTAGTCTCCTCAGAAGTCGAGGATCTATGACGAGGTTGAAGAGAGTACCCTCGGAGCTGAGGAGACATGTCTTGGAGCCGAGGAACATGTATTGGAGCCAAGTTTAAGCAGGGCGTCTTTGGGGCCGAAGACACGTGGCCACACCAGAGGCAAGAAAGTACTTCAGCGCCGAGGACACGTGTCGCTGATCTAAGACCCTTATAGAAATGTCTCATCAACTGTCCCCAACCCTTTGATCTTTACACGGAAAGGTCACATGTCGTCGGAAGATGGAAGGGTTTGTAATTGTCTCTCATCATTAATTCAGTTGTCAGCCGTTTTTCATCGTTTGGAGATTGGGCGCATTGAATGCGTCTTGTAGTGCTTCGTGCACAATGATGGGGCCAGATGGCCTATATAAATAGAGTCCTCTCCCCCCATTTTTACTTTTTGTACTCTTTACTTTTTCCTCAGAAATTTAACTTCGAAGAACCATCGGAGCCTTGCTGCCTAAAGAATCTCAGTCATCCTCTCCAGCCATCACCAAAATAAAGAAAACTTCACCTCATCCTTTCCCTGGCTTTGTTTCAAAGGAGAAAAAGGGTTCCCCAAGTTCAGTCCATTCTTTTCGAGTTTCTGGTGAGTGCTTCATCTTCTTTTCCTTCTTTTTCACATTTTCGGTGATCTTTCACCTCTTAGCCCTTACCTTCTTTTACCTTTTTCGGTGACTGGTCAACCTCCATAACCTTTCATCTTAGTTCTGAAACGATTTAGGATAGTTTCCTAGTATTGCCTTCGTTTGGGGCTTGATGGTGACCCCTAGGATCCCTTCTACAAAAAATTTTCCTAGAACTCCCCCTTCCTTTTACGTAAGAATGCTGAGGGGCAGGCGTCCTGTTGCTAAGGACCAAGAGGCTAGTACCCCTAGGCCGAGGAAGTGGACTGTAACAGGTGCTCAACAAATTACAAATTTCAGAGCCCTTTACGACATTTCTCGCAACGTCGGCGTGGATGACTTTGACTCTAGACACCATCGCCATGACTCCGGTGCCAAGGAGGTCGTGCCTTTCTACACCAAGGCAATTATGGAGGGTGGGATCAAATTTTCCCTCCCTCCATTGCTTCTTTAGTTCCTCTCTAGGTTCCATCTTTTTCCAGGACAGTGTGCCCTCAACACTTTTAGGGTTATCATAGGGGTGTTGGAGCTCAACAGGCGCCTCGGGGTCAACTTAGGCCTCGAGGATGTCCTTTTCTACTACTCATTAATGAGAGTGACTACCCAGGGGACCTTCTATCTTAAAGCCTGGGATACCCCAATGTATCTGGTCACTCACCTCCCCGACTTCGACAAAGGCTACAAGGATGACCTGCTGGTCTTCAGTGGCGCTTAGGACAAGCCTGCCCTAAAGAGTGGCACAACACAAGTACATCAAATTCCCTCCCTTTTTTTTTATAACTTTTGAATATTTGTTTGTAAAAAGTGTTAACGATCTTCTTTCTTTTGTACATACGTTATTCGCTGAGAAGCTGCTCCCCTACGTCGGCATCTGGTGAATTTCAACGATTTCGTCACCGTGAGGGGATGTTTAGGAGACGGACTTAGCCGAACATGTCACATTCTCTTGGGATACACCCCATGCTACAAGAAATTCTCCCAACTCCCTCAGCCCTACGATCCTTCCTGGTGGTCCGAGCTCTTCGAACAGACAGCAGAGTAAGACTTCAAACAAAATTGGAGGAGGATCCTGACAGGGCCACTGAGGCCGAGGTAGAAGGAGTTGCTGAAGAAGTTGAAGAAGCAGCAGGAGTTAGGGAGCCGCCTACTATAGTTTAGACCGAGGCCAGCACTTCGGGAAGATAGGTTTGGCCTGACTTTGACATATTGCGAAGTTTGGACCAAGAAGACGCGCTCGAAGCCGCGATGTCGTCCCAACCTTGCATTGATTTGGGCTTTTTGAATCGGAGGTCTACCCTTAAGGGCAGGGGAGCAACCAACAATGTTCCACCACCACCTCCATGGACTGGTTCTAACATACCCCCTTGCGCCAGTAAGGATCAGTTCCAATACTCCCTCTCTAGTGCCTCCAAAGCCCTTCAATCAAGGTCAGGTTCGCGACTAGGACTTCTAAACTGAGGAGGAGAGAAGAACAAAACAAAGGTACAATGGACAGGGCCGAGGCAGGGCCCCTATGTTGCCTCAACAACAGTAACAGGAGCCACAACAGCAACAACAACAGGAGCCACAACAGTAACCACAAGATCAACAAACTTTCCCCCTCAACTGTTGCCAGAGTGGCGTCCCCAAGTCAGGGACAGGGACAGAAGGTCCTTCAGGTCAATGACTCTGTTCTCCATGATCCTCATGCGGCATACACTGTGAGCGAGAGTCTGCTTCTCTTTCGAATCGATGTGGAGGAGAACCAGGGGAGGCCCATAAATCAGCTCTTCCATTCTATCAATCAGACCTCACTAGCAGTAAGTTTTGGAAAACTTAAACTCTTTGTCCTTTTTATTTTCTGAGTTTGTTTCATCGGCTTGACTCTTCTTTTTCTTTTGTAGAATGCCCAGCAAATATCTGTCATCGTCGAACGCTACCATGATCAAAGGCAGGGCCTCCACGAGGTTGAGAGGCAGAGAACTGAGGCCAAGGCATCTCTGGCTGCTGCTCGGGAGGACGTCACCACCAGGGATATTACTCTCTCTTCTCAAGCTGCCCAGATCGCTCAACTCCTTAAGGATGACGAGGCTGCCAGGGTCAGTACTGAAAAGCTGAGCATGGCCCTAGAGGACGCCGAGAGTAGGATCACGAAGGTGACACAAAAGCTGTCAGTTGTAGAGATAGGGCAAAAGAGTCGGAGGAGACATGCTCAGCTCTAAAACAAGAGCTAGACTGGGTTAGGGCTGAGGCTGAGGCAACGAAGAAGTTAGAAGAGCAAATATGTGATGAATGTGCCGACGACGTCCGCGACGCCCTTGAAGAGAACAAGAGAGAATTTTTCAAGAAGGCCTGGAATATGGCACTTCAAGAAGCAGGGGTTCCTCTCGGCTCCCCTCTGTTCCAGATGCATGTGTACGTGCCTTCTGCCAAGATGCTGCAGGAGCAGGACATGCCACAAATTATGAAGCTAAAACTTCGGTTTAGGCTAAGATGCTACAGGAGCAGGACATGCCGCAAATTATAAAGCTGAAACTCCTATTTTTTTTTTGGAAGCAAGAGTCCTGGACTCCGCTTCGAAAGCCATGCCCTTTTTAGGAGGCTAGCTCATGTTGTTATTCGAAAGCAAGAGTCCTATACTTTGCTTCCAGGGCCATGACCTTTCTAGAAGGCCAGCTCCTCTTCTTATTCGGAAGCACGAGTCTTGGACTCTACTTCTAGGGTCATGCCCTTTCTAAGAAGCTATCTTCTGTTCTTACTCGGAAGCACAAGTCCTGGACTCTACTTCTAGGGTCATGCCCTTTTTAGGAGGCTAGCTCCTATTCTTATTCAAAAGCAAGAGTCTTGGACTCTGCTTCCTGGGCCATGCCCTTTCCAGGAGGTTAGCTCCTGTTCTTATTCGGAAGCACGAGTCCTGGACTCTGTTTTCAGGGTCATGCCCTTTCCAAGATGCTAGCTCCTGTTCTTATTCGAAAGCAAGAGTCTTGAACTCATGCCCTTTCCAGGAGGCTTGCTCCTGTTCTTATTCTAAAACAAGAGTCCTGGGCTTTACTTCTAGGGCCATGCCTTTTCCAGGAAAAATCTTTTGCACAAAAATGAGCTTTTATTTATCAGAAGTAGTATCTCTTTAGATTCATTACATTCCAAGGTCATGTTATAGCATGTCCCATCATGTCTTCTAACTTGTATGATCCAAAACTTTCTATAGATATGACCTTGTAGGGCTCTTCCTAGTTAGGCCCCATTTTTCTATCTGCTGGGTCTCGGGTGTTTGTTACTACCCTTTTGAGTACCAGGTCTCCTACTTGAAACTCTCAGGGTCTAACCCTCTTGTTGTTGAGCTTGGACACTCCCTCCTAGTACTTGGTCAATCTTAAGGCAGCCACTTCCCTTCTTTCCTGTGCGAGGTCCATATCCAAGTTGAGTTGATGATCGTTGTCTCCAAAGTTGAAGGCTTGTGCTCTTATGGTAGGGAGGCCCACTTCTAGAGGGATAGTCGCCTTTACCCCGTATGCGAAGGCGTAAGGTGTTTCTCCCGTAGAGGTTTGAGGAGTGGTCATATATGCCCACGAGATGTTTAGGAGTTCGTTCACCCACTTCCCCTTTGCCTTTTCTGGCCTTTTTTTGATTCCACTGATGATAGTCTTATTGGAGGACTCTGCTTGCCCATTGGCTTGAGGGTACGTAGGGGTAATTCCTGATCCCAAGATGCTCGCAAAAAGATTTGAAAGGTCTGCTGTTAAATTGGGTCCTGTTGTCCGACATTAGTGCACGGGGGACCCCAAATCTTGTTACTATGTTCTTCCATACAAACTTCTTGGTATCTATGTCCCTAATGTGGGTCAATGGCTCCGCTTTCACCCACTTGGTGAAATAATCAATTCCTAATATTAGAAACTTCTTGTCTCCTAGAGCCTTTGGAAGAGGTCCAACCAGGTTCAATCCCTACTAAGCAAATGGCCAAGGACTGGTAAGCGGATGCAAGTCATCCATCGGCCGCCTGATGGTCGGCGTAAACCTTTGACACTGATCACATTTCCTAACATATGCCTGAGCGTCCTTCTACATTGTGGCCACCAGTACCCCTGGGACATGATGCGATGGGCCATCGACCTTTCACCTAAATGTCCCCCCACATATTCCCTCGTGTACCTCATACAGGAGAGGTTCAACCTTATCTTCTCGGATGCACAATAGGTATGGTCCGGAGAACGATCTTTAATACAATTTCTTGTCTGGAGAGACCTAAAATCTGGGGGCCTTCAATTTTATCTTCCTAGCTTCCTTGGGTCATTTAGGGAGTTCCCCGGAAAGAAGGAAATTGAGTAGTGGATTAGTCCAGCTAGGTGGCCCCTTCCCTCCTAGATAGCCATCACCCCGAAAGCCTCATCTATGCTAGAGTTAAGAAGGTACTCGATGATGATCCTTCGTGTTGCAGTGGAATCTAGCACCGAGGCTAGGCAAGCCAAGGCATCGGCATGGGCATTTTTATCTCGAGGGACCTGTTTAACTTAAGTTTCCTTGAACTTGTGGAGCAAAGCCATTGCTTTATGATGATAAGCCCTCATTTTGGAATCCCCTCGTTTCGAACTCTCCGTTGACTTGGTTAAGCACTAACATGGAATCGCAGTGGACCACCAGTTTCGTATCTCCTGTCGCATTAGCCAGTTTAAGCCCAGAAATGTGGGCTTCATACTTGGTCTTATTGTTGGATGCTTTAAATCCTAGCAGGATCAATTGCTCTGTGACCACTCCCTCTGGGGAAATCAGTAGTACCTCGATTCTAGAACCCTTGCTATTAGAGGATCCGTCCACATAGAGGCTCCAAGAGGGCTCTTGGATGTCCGCCGAGGGCTCTCCTCCGAGAAGTGGAGTCTTTTCCGGGAGAGAGGGCTCCCCAAAAAATTTTGCTATGAAGTCTACTAACACTTGGCCCTTTGTGGCAGTGCGGGGCTTGAAATGGATGTCATGTTCTCCCATCTCCACCGTCCATTTGGAGATGACTTTCAAGGATTGGTCAGTTAGGACAGTAATAGAGTGCGCCTAGAAGTAGTGCCTCAATTTTCTTGCAGTCGTGACTAGCGCTAGTGCTAGTTTTTCAAGGGGTAGGTAACTTGTCTCGGCCTCCAATAGAGCTTTTCTCAGATAATACACAGGGTTTTGCTCGTGCTCATGCTCGTGGACCAATACTCCGTTTACGGAGAACTCTAACACAGCCAGGTATAGGAGCAACATTTCCCCTCCGGTTGGGACAGAGAGGGTTGGGAGGACCCTGAGGTACTCCTTAATTCCTCTGAGAGCAACTTCACACTCCTGGCCCCCAAGTGTCCTTCCCGACCTTCCTGATAGCCCCAAAGAAGGGTTTGCACTTATCCGATGAGCGAGAGATGAAACAGTTTAGTGCTGCCAACATCCCGTGAGCTTCTGGACTTCTCACACTGTTCTGGGACTTTGGATGTCCATGATAGCTTGTATTTGTTCCAGGTTGGCTTCAAATCCACGCCGACTTACCAAGTAACTGAGGAACTTTTCAGAACAAACTCCAAAGACACATTTGGTCGCGTTCAACTTTAGGCCATATTCTCGAAGGGTCAAGAAAATGTCTTCCAAATCCGTTAAGCGATTTTCATTTCTCCTGCTTTTAACCAACATATCATCAATATAGACCTCCATGGTATTTCCCAGCTGCCATTTGAACATCCGGTTCATAAGCCTTTGATAGGTGTCTCCCGCGTTCTTTTGGCCAAAAGGCATGACCTTGTAACAATAAACTCTACTTGGAGTGATGAAGTCAGTCTTCTCTTGGTTGGACGGATGGAGAGAGATTTGGTGGTAGCCCGCCCTAGCATCTAGGAAGGCCATCCACTAGTGTCTTACCGTGGTGTCCACCAGTTGGTCCACCTTGGGAAGAGGGAAGTCGTTCTTGGGACATGCTTTGTTCAAATCAGAGAAGTCCACGCAAACGTGTAACTTTCCCACCTTTTTCTTTGCGTAGACAGTGTTTGACAGCCATTTTGGGAATTGAACTTCCAGGATGGTGTTGGCCTCCAGGAGCTTCTCCACCTCCTCGTTTACGGCCTAGGCATGGTGTGGCGCCATGCACCGTGGTTTCTGCTTTATCGGCTTGTAAGCGGGGTTGATATCGAGTTTATGAGTTATAATGTTTGGACTTATCCTCTTCATTTCTGTGGCATCCCATGCAAACACATCTACATTCTTTCTCAGGAAATTAGTCATTTCTTCTTGCTTGGTCGGGGACATGGTGGAGCCGACCAAGAAATACTTTTCTTTTCTCCTTCCATCAGAAGTACCTTCCAGAGATCCTCCACTGAGTGATCTGCCAGATCTGTCTAGGGGTCGTCTACTTCTAGACGCCCGGATTGTAGTTGCTATTTGTTTAGAATCTCTTCTGGAACACACTCCTTTTTCCTTGGAGGTGACCCATACTCTAATTGAAGAATAGAAACAATTTTTGGAAGATGTCTGGTCCCCACGGATCTCATTTACTCCTTCTGGGTGGGGAATTCAACTTCTGGTGATAAGTTGAATGCACAGCTCCAAGGGTATGTAGCCAGACCCGTCCCATAATAATATTGTAAGGTGAGTCAAAGTCGATCACCACAAACTCCGTGTTGGTTGTGATTGACCCAATGATGACCGAAAATGTGATTTTTCCCAAGGGTAAGGCGCACGAGCCATTGAATCCCACAAGGGGCGTATCAACTTTGGCTAGGTCCTTGGTGCCTAGTCCCGTGCACTTCAAGACTTCAAAGTATATCACCTCGGAGGAACTCCCAGAGTCCACCATGACCCTCTTGACATCAAAGTTGCCGATCTTCAAGGTTAGGATCAAGGCGTCCTCATAGGGGAAAACCACACCTGCCAAATCATTGTTAGAAAAAGTGATCTCTCCTTTGCTGGTTCAGGGCTTTTTGTTCGACTGGCCCCCATCCACCTCGTCTACCTTCCTTGTGAAAGCTATCCTCTTGAGATCTGATCTAAGTGTTTTGGATGTCGGACGTTCCAGGGGACAGACATGGATAACGTCGATTACATTGCCTTGGACGCCAACTTGGTCCTTAGTGTTGCGGACCTCCTCCGGCGTTGTTTCAATGTACTCTTTCAAATGCCCATCCTGGACCAACTTCTTTAGTAAAGACTTGTACACCCTACAGTCTTCGGTGAGGTGTCCAAAGTTCTTATGGTAAGAACACTTCACCTTTTGGTTCCGGGTGGACGGGTCACCTTACATCTTAGGCGGCCATTTGAAGAAGGCTTCCTTCTTGATTTTATGAAGCAATTTGTAAATGGGCTCCTTGAACACAGTGTGGACTCCCTTGAAGGAACTCCCTGTCGGAGGTATCGTCCTCAATCGGAGAATACTTATTTATCCGGGTCATCAGCTCTCCCATATCAGTCGGAGTTTTCTTGGTCAAGAATCAGTAGAGATCGGTGTCTCGTTCACCTCCTCCCAATAGCGAGTTGCATATTGGCGAATGGTCTCTCCTTCCTTCCACCTCGGGGTCAGCAGTGATCCAACATCTTTGGGTTGCCTATTTCTCGTGATGAACCGGGCGAAAAACTATCTGGTAAGCTCCTTCCAAGACCTTATGCTGTTGGGTAGAAGGGTTTCAAACCACTTCATGGCGGACTCCCCTAGGCTCATTGAGAATACCCGGTATAGTAACCAGTGATCCGAGTGGTATAGGAACATCATTTATTTGTACTGTCTGAGGTGGGCTTCTGGATCGGATCGCCCATCATAGACCTTAAACCTTGGCATTGTAAACTTTTTCGGCACCTCCATCTCTATTTATGTTCTTTGTGACAGGCAATTGGATAGCTTCATCATTGGTATCGTCCTCCTACTGGCTCTTGTTTTTCCTCCTAGAGTCCAGCTGAGCTCTAAGGTCGTCTCCTTACTCGGGGACCACATCTTTGTGTGCTCGGTGCCGGATAATATGGTCCCTCGTCTTGTGCCGGACAGAGAGAGTCGATCCCTCTTTGGACACCTCCCCACCCCTTTGCCCAAACAAGCCCCGACGGAGGTCATCTCAAGCCAACAACATAGCCCGCTTGGCTGGAACCTCCGGGAGCTGTTCTTTAGCCCTCGGGCGTTTCAGAGCTGGAGCTTCCCGCCTTGCTACTCAAGCAATTTTTCAGATCCCCAGGTTCTACTTCCCTGACGAAAGGCTCCCGAGACCTAATCGAATTTTGCGATCCTCCACCAGAGGCTGCAAACTCGTCGAAGCGATTAAGGACATTCAAGTTGTCCTTCTCCAGCTGCCGTAACCGGTCCCCAAACTTCTCTTCAATCACCTCTGTTATTTGACGGGCCAGTGAGGTGGTCCCTCCAGACCCGATACCCATACTAGTTTGATGGGTTTGCTCCCTTGTATGAATGGTGAGCCCTTTGTTGGTACTTTCGAAGTAGTTTCTCATTTTTGAATAAGAGGGGGCTGGTAAATCGGTATTCCTTTATTGAGTATTCACCATGGTCACTATTCTTTGAAAAATTTAGTTGTTTTCCACATATGGCGCCAGATTGTGCCCGTTAGCTTTTGCACAATAAAAGAATCGCGAACGGATCTCTCCCATGATGAACTCAGATACGTCGTGGTGATGGATCCAGCAACAAGGAACAGGTTGAGAGAGACAAAGGGAACCTAGGGAGTGGTGATGAATTGCCCTTGGAGCTATCTGTTCGATCCTGAGTTTAGCAGATCGTTCCTGTTACACAGAAAATAGGTTAGAAGGGCGCCTGAGTGTTTTTCGGCGTATCCCCTCCGACGATCAAGTCAGTTCTATGAGAGAGGGGAAGAAAAAAGCACTGTTTGGGATTCTTGAGAGATGATTTTGTGTACCTTTGCAAAGTATTTTTGAAGACTATTTATACCTTCCAAGACTCATCATTGTCAGTAGTCTACGCAATAGGTAGCCTTCAGAGATGGGACAGTGTGCCCCCTACTTTTCATGGAGAATGTCCCAGTATTGATTGCTCGGTCTGCTGAGTACTTATTATTCTTTTTGTTCAATGTAGAGACATTAAATGCTTGGATCCCTGAGTATTCAATGCTTTTATTTCTAGGCTTATCAAGTTATGGTAGATGTCTCATCAACTGATGATGTATTAAATGTCTGTCTCTATTAGCCGCATATCAGTAGGGGTAGTAGTCCTGTCTTTTTACCCCTTATCCTGTACCTTACGCCACATGTCTAATTCCCTTTGGTTGAGTGTTCAGTTCAATCTGTCATTTTGACTATATTATGCAGTGTCCTCACAGTCCCTAGCCTAGCTTAGGCTACTTAGCTATTTGTCACTAGTCTCCTCAGAAGTCGAGGATCCATGGAGAGGTTGAAGAGAGTACCCTCGAGGCCGAGGAGACACGTCTTGGAGCCGAGTTTAAGCAGGGGATCTTTGGGGCCGAGGACACGTAACCTCACTAGAGGCAAGAAAGTACCTCGGCGTCGAGAACACGTGTCGCTGATCTAAGACCCTTCTAAAAATGTCCCATCACTTCCTATCAAATACAAGATATTGAAAAAAAATTTAAGTCAATTTAAGAAGTTGCTGAAATCAGCATATGTGCGTGTTTATACTAGTTAGAATTCAAACCGTTTTGCAATCTAAAAGGCGTATATGATTTAGTTGGGTTTCAATAGGCTAATGCCCAATTGCATGTAGAATATCGAAAACTATCAATTAACCTCTTCTTGTGCCTTGTGCTATATAAAAAATAAAAATAAAAATAAAAATAAAGTAGCTACTTATTACAAGAATATGCACAAATAGTTGTCTACTTGGTGTATGATATATCATTGTGGAGCATTAACACTCAAATTCTATATTTAGTGAATAACTTATAAAACTTCACACTTCTTCATCACTGAACACACTCTTCCAATTACTCCAAAAAAAAAAAAACACACTCTTCCAAACCCACACAATTAATCTCTCTTAATTCCAAGTGAAGTCCAAAACCCACAACCCACATAGGACTTGACCAACCATTTCAAATGAAAACCCCACAGTACAGGCCTTTAATATTTTAGGCTTAAACACAACGAGTGGGTCTGATCTTTAGGGCTTTTCAAGGCCCCGTAATCTAAGAGTAATGCTACACTGACAAATTTTGGGATTAAATTTGGAGCCCAAATAACATGGCAGTTGATTATTTAAAATTTTTATTAGGGCCCAAATGACATGACACCAATAAAAAAAGCTGAAGTCAACTGCCATGTCATTTGGGTTCTAACTTTGGTCAGTCTAGTATTACTAGTAATCTAAATTGACCACTCATTTCGCATCGCCCCCAAGTTGGGTTGTTCATATGTAAGTCTGTCAATGAATCAGATTTTAATTTGAAATTGATTAGTCATATATGATTTGATATTTTTTAATCGATTATCCGAACTTGAATCCAAAAGCTTATATTTCAAAATTTTGAATTTGGATACACTTTTATCCAATTCGATTATGACCTGATATGAACTATCTATATATATTTTTGCATAAATATTAAAAAAAAAGTGATTATTTGAAAAAATTTAGAAGTAATTTGTTAAAATTTAGTTAAATTAAGTTATTTGGATTGGATTAGATTATTAACGGATTCAGATATGAATCACGCAAATAAAATCTGTCAAATTATCATATTATACTTTCAAAGTCGAATTCTAATTTAGATCAATCAAAATATGATCCAAACTCAATCCGTTCAGAGACCTACCCCCATGGCATCTGCGAATAAACTGGACCTCACTACACTTGGGGCAACATACACAATTGGACTAGTATCGAAAGTTACTATTTTTAATGGTTAAGTTAAACCATTTAAAAGTAAAATTACAATTGATTGGAGTTATTCATGATCGATCATGAATAACCCCAATTGTAACTTAAAAGTTAAAATGTGTAACTTAATCTTTAAAAATTGTAACTTTTATAATCAATCAAAATATTTTGTAATCGATCAATGCACATTGCGATTGCAACTTCCACACAAAAAGTTGTAACTTCTACTTAAAAAATTATAACTTTAGTACACTATCTCTTTCACTGCATTCTTCTTCTACTCTCTTCTGCATCAAAATGTCAAAGATGAATTGTTCTCATAATGTATGCTGTGAGCAATTGACCTAACCCAACTTTTGGTGTGCTTTACGTGTGGCAGCTTCAATGGCATGGGACTACGAAAGCTGATTCATGCACAGACAAGGCTAAAATTTGTTGATAAATTACACCAAAATTCAACATCTATCTCTCTTTCTCTCTCTCTCTGGAGTAATAAAAAGGAAATTGGTTTGTGTAATTTGAGTTATGTCTTCCTCATCTGGATAACATTTTGGAATAACAATGATTGATAATTTGTATGCATTTATTTCAATTTCTTAGAAATACAAGACTAGTCTTTGAAATCTTACAGTTGATAAAGACAAAGGACAAGAACTTGGTACTTCCACCTAACCTCATTTGATATATTTTGACTAGAAAAATATAAGGAGAAACAGATAAGATCAAATAATACAGCCAATAAGCATAGCATCCATCAAGCAAAATATGGTGAAAAAAT
>CAUOFW020000765.1:107500-199070 GCA_963454935.2 Ilex paraguariensis
TCCAAAAATCACACGTTTAGTAACAAATGGATGGAGTTTGTTTTGGACATGAGTAACTACAACCCAACTCCATGTTTTACCTACTCAAAAATATATTTAAGGGAAACTTGCAAGGGGTACACCAAATTAGAGTTAATTGTAAAAAAATACAAAGAAAAAAATATCAGGTAAAAAAGTTCTTAATTTTAATACTTATTTGTTTTCAAGTACATTATTTGAAATTTCTATATTTTCTTTTGACCCTTATATCCTCCCTTAATCTATGTATATTTGTTTTTGGAAAGTGGTGCATTAAACATTTCCTAGTTTTATGGGAGAATTTTAATATTCCGTAATTTTATATTCTCCCTTGATTCATACCTTTTTTTTTTTTTGAAAAGTGGTTTTGTTTTCAAATTATATTAATATCCGAACTTCATAACAGTGTAATAATAACAATGTAAAGACATTTACACAAAATATTGTACTATAACATTTTTGTCAAACATATATTTTCATATAATTTCATTCAAAACAGTTCATCTCTGTTTTGAATTTATTACTACATGCACAAAATCACTGAACACTAGTTTTGTTACAATATATTGTTATACTGTTTTTGTTACACTATTATGGAATTCGAATAAACAAAGTGATATATCCTAAAATAAACGGAATATTAAAGTTTTCCCATAAAACTAAGAGATATTTAATGCATAAATATAATCTAAAAACAAAACCACTTTCCAAAAAAAATATAAGTATGAATCAAGGTGCATTAAAGATTTCGAATTAAATAACCCTAAATTTCAATATTTAAGATAAATGTTTTGTTATAGTTTTTAGGAAAGAAAATTTTACAAAATGAGCATTTACGTTTTTATATCTTAACTGTGTACTTTTTTTCAAAATATTTTGTTCTGTGTATTTTTTTACAATTATGTCTAATTTGATATACCGGCTTCCAAAGGACCCTATACTTAAATATTACATTCTTTATTTTAAAGAGTCACTTTTACAAGTCATTTTAATTTCAATTAACTTTCAATAATTTGAAGGGAATTGCAACATATAATATATATATATATATATTATAAAATGTCAACAAAAATAAAAATTATTTTGTTTGACTATAATACCCTTAACAAAACAACTAATTCTATTAATCAATCTTTGTATTGTTTCATATATTTTCAATTAATTACATAATCCTCTTGTAACCTATTTTATCTTCTTAAATTAATTATTTACATTACTCTTTGATGTAGATGATAATAAATGGATAACCCATTTTTCAAAACATAATGTAATGAAACTATGGGTGTCAATCGTGTCGGGTTAAACGGGTGACGGGTAAAAAATATGTAAACCCATATACAATACATTTAATAAACGGGTGAAAAACCTCAATACGAATACAAACCGTTTAATAAACGGGTAATACAATACGACTTGTTTTACCCATTTAGTTTTAAATGAATCATGTTGGGTTAAAACGATAAACTACCCATTAGACTTATTTACCTGTTTATTTAAAAATGCTATATAACTTTATAAAATTAACTTTATAAAACTAACGATTTGACAATTTTAAATGGCTTACATATTTTCGGTGGTTGTCACTATAAAAAATAAAAATAAAAATTGGCTAATTTTTTAAAATAATTATTAATTTTATTTAAACGGGTTGACATGTCTCATCCGAACATGACCCGTTTATTAAATATGTCTAGCGGGTCAACTCGTTTATCACCAAAACTCGCTTAATTTGTGTTGATTCGTGTCGGTTAATCGTATGTATCAAACTTTGACAAGCCTAAATGTAACCTCCCAAGTGTCCAACCATTCCAACTCCCCATTGAACATGTATTTCCTCCTTCCTCTCCGACTGTTCCAACTCCCCATTAGTTTATGTCATAGTTTCCCATTATCTCTTTCTTTTTCTCTCTCTAGATTCTTCTATCCAGGTGAACGTCTCGATAGTTTGTCGGTGACCTCTCTCTCACTTTTTTGCATCTCTTAAATTGATTTAGAATATTGCTGAGACTGCGATCGAGAGCTAGATTTAGGTGATTGTTTCGGTAGTTCATATAGTGATGCTCCCACTCAGAGAATTACAAAGTAATGGCTTTGTCTCACTTGGTTAATTTGCTTCATTTTGATTTCTTAATTAAGTAATAAAGTTTCCATTCGGTTCTAGAAAACGTTGGTGATTAACAACCGCTGATTTTAAGCACAAATCCATTGATAATCTTCACAATTCAAACAAACTCTTTTATGTCTGCAATATTTACTTTATTTCATGCTTATTTGTATTTGCGTAACAATGATGGGAAATCCAAGTAAAAAGGGAAACTTAAATGTTAAGTATTGTTGTCTAGTGAGAAAATTGAATTTTTGTTTGCTTCTACAATTTTAAATGAAGAGGCTGAATGACCATTTGAGTGAAATGAAAAATAGAGAGTGCGTTTGAAAATTTTTTTAGTGTTTCGTTAGATAAATTAGTTAAAAAATAAAAAAATAGAGAATTAGTTAGAGTTGTTGTTATTTAATTGGCATTGTACAAAATAAAAATGAGTATTTTCATTTTTTATGATTTAATATTATGTGAATCGCATTATATTTTTTCATTAATGTAAATATTAATACAAAAGTAATACGATAGGAAATGTCCGGACACCTTGTTATGGGTCAGACTACAATACCGAATTTTTCTTTTTGGTACGCTACCAATATTTTATTTGGGCCATTGATGTAATTTTTTTGTTTTTGTAGCCGTTGATCAGTTTGAAAAGTGGGATACCGGTTTCCTGTTAAACCGGTAATGAAAAAAGTAGGACTTGACAAATAACCTCACCTAAAAAAGTTGGAACTGCTACCCAAAAAAATTGAACCCCTCCTCCAACCGTTAAACTCAAAAAAGTTGGAACCCTCCCCAAGAGTTGTAATCATACCCAAAAAAGTTAGAACCCCTGCCCCTAAGAGGTGGAACCTCTACTCAAAAATGTTGGAACCCACTCCAAAAAAGTTGAAACCTCTACCAAAAATGTTGGAACCCCTACCCAAAAAAAGTGGAACCCCTCCCCTCAAGAGTTGGAACATCTATTCAAAAAGTTAGAACCCGTACCCAAAAAAGTTGAAACACCAACCGAAAAGTTGGAATCTCTACCTAAAAAAGTTGGAACCCCTACCCCCAAGAGTTGGAACTTCTACCCAAATAAGTTGGAACCCTACCCAAAAAAGTTGGAACCCTCCCCCAACTGTTAGAACCCACCCCAAGAGTTGGAACCCTCCCCACAAGAGTTGAAATCTCTACCCAAAAAGTTGGAACTCTTACCTAAAAAAGTTGAACTCCTAACAAAAAAAGTTAAAATCTCTACCCAAAAAAGTTGGAACCCCTAACCAAAAAATTAAAACCCACCACAAAAAAGTTGGAACCTCTACCCCCAAGAGTTGGAACTTCTACCCAAAAAAGTTGAAACTTCTACCCAAAAAAATTGGAACCCTTCCCCAACTATTAGAACCCACCCATAGAGTTGGAACCTCTCCAAAAAAGTTGGAACTCTCCCCACAAGAGTTGGAACCTCAACCCAAAAAGTTAGAACTCTACCCTTAAAAGTTGGAACCTCTACCCAAAAAAGTTGAAACCCCTACCCAAAAAAATTAGAACTCCTAATCACAAAAGTTGGAATCCACCCCAAAAAAGTTGGAAGCTCTACCCAAAAAGTTAGAACCTTGTCCGAAGAGTAGGAACCTCTACCCATAAAAGTTGGAACCCTTACCCAAAAAAGTTAAAACCCCTAACCAAAAATGTTGGAACTTAACCCAAAAAAGTTGGAACCCCTATCCAAAAAAGTTGGAACCCTCCCCCAACTGTTAGAACCCACCCCAACTGTTAGAGCCCGCCCGAAGAGAGTTGGAACCTCAAAAAAAGTTAGAACCCTCTCCTTAAGATTTGGAATCTCTAGCCAAAAGTTGAAACCCCTACACAAAAAAGTTGAAACCTCTAACCAAAAAAGTTGGAACCCACCCCAAAAAAAGTTGTAACCCCTGCTGAGTTGTAACCTTTATCCAAAAAAGTTAAAACTCCTACCCAAAAAAATTGGAACCATCTCTCAAGAGTTGGAACTCTACAAAAAACAATTGGAACCTAATCCAAAAATGTTATAACCCTGACCCAAATAGTTGTAAAACATTATTTACAATTATTTTAATTGTTTTATTTTATTCATTATTTATTTGTTGTTAATAAAAAATGGGACTATTTATAAAATATTGAATATTTTTGGACTAGGATTTTTTGATCTAGCTAATCGGAGTCACCCAAAAAATTAAAATCCAATCCAAAAAAAGTTATAACCTAGTTGGAAGCATAATTTACAATTCTTTTAATTATTTGATTTTATTCATTATTTATTTGTTGTTAATAAAAAAAATGGGACTATTTATAAAATATTGAATATTTTTGGACATTTTTTTGATCCAGCTAATCCGACTCACCCAAAAAATTGAAACCCAATCCAAAAAAAGTTATAATCAAAACAAATAGTTGGAAGCATTATTTACAATTCTTTTATTTATTTGATTTTATTCATTATTTATTTTTTTTAATAAAAAATGGGACTATTTAAAAAATATTGAATATTTTTGGACAGTAAGATTTTTTTCATCTAGCGAATCGGAGTCACCCAAAAATTGGAACCCAATTCAAAAATATTATAACTTGACCCAAATAGTTGGAAGCATTATTTACAATTCTTTTTATTTTTTGATTTTATTCATTATTTATTTGTTGTTAATAAAAGATGGGACCATTTATAAAAAATTGAATATTTTTGGAGATTTTTTTGATTATTTAAGGGATAAAAGTGTAATAGTTAAGAGATAACAGGAATAAAAGTGTGATATTTACCCAGGATCAGTCTCCCATTTCTTGGACCGGTCCTAATTCTTCACATTGTAAGTTACACTTACACCCCACATATTACAATATATTATTTTTTTATTTTCTAAGCCAATATTGTGGTCCACAAATCACAAAAACCTTATCTCTCCCTCCACCCACTCTTCCGCCTAAACGACTGTTACTACTCTTGCCTTTCCTCCATCTCTTTCACCATAAAAAAAGTATTTGTTTGTTTGGTTTAGTTTTTGTTGAGTCTGGTACTGTGAAACTCCATTACTTTTTTTTGTTGGGTGAACATTGTCTTTGATAATCCTCCATTGGTGATCCAAGTCTTGACTCGTTCAGATATAATGTAAGTAAACGTTTTTTTTAGTTAATAGCATAATTTATATGGTGAAGCCATTTTTGTGGTTAATGATTTATTTTATGTTTAGGGTGAAGAAGGAACATGAAGCTGAAGCTGAAGATATTAAGTCATCTCGCCCAACAACCTCCTGATTTTTTTTACTAGTGAAAGATTTTTTTTAATCTAAATCCTAAACTATTTGTCTTGATCTTATTTGTTATTCTAATGATCTTATCGATTCTAACGATTTTTTTTGCTTCTTACCTTGTGATTCTTTGCATTCTTCATTTGGTTGAACGATTGAGCCATTATTCAGGAACTTCGTTACTTATTTGCTTTGAATTCAGTTGATTTGTTATTAAGGTTTTTCTAATCATGTCATCTCTACAAACAGCGCTGCCACCTGAACTTGCCAACAATGCCATTTCGAGTTAGTTTCATTCATTCTTTTTCCTTTTTTATTTTTATTTTGAGGAAATAATTCTGCAATTATGTGCATACACTAATCGTAATGCGAAATGTACTAGTGTTTTGTTATTCAAATCTTTGAAGTGAGTATAATTTAAGTTACTATGATTATGTTCTATTTTTTTTATTAATTCATACATTGGTGTTTTAGCTCTATCAAGAATGCCTCCAAATAGCTAAATATGTCGGTCATCAGGTACGCAATATTTCTCTCTTTCTATCTCCCTTCATCTTTTGTATTATCTTGTATATATCAATGTTTCAAGCTTGGTTTTGATTTGATTCTTGAGAAAATTAGATGAGGGGTTCCAATGAGAATTGGTTTTGAAAGAATTTGTCTTTTGGCTTTTTTTTGGATTTGGGTTTTCCTAATTTTGGGAGAATTCATTTTTTTTAAGGATGAATTAGAAATTTGTTTGTGAGATATATTTTGCTTTTGATTTTAATCTTTACTTAGTGTAAAAATTTTTGGAATCTTGTCCTTCATGTGTTTTCTATTCAGTTCTACTAAAATTTCTTTGTTGCTGATCAAAAAAGGAAAAAAAAAAAGATGAATTATTTTTTCCCCTAACCTTAATAGATTTAGTTTTGGAAAGACAATACTAGCTACCAGTTTGTTCTATTTTCTTGGTAGTTCAATTTAGTGTCTGACAATTTGACTTAAGTGAATGAGTAGCTATACCTTACATAAGACTTATAGTTGAGGCTTTGTTGGGATTTTAGAATGAATTGCTGCCCAAACATAACATGGTTCTTCTACTATAATTAATCTGCAGCAACATAACACGGAGCTTGTTGTTGATATGGTGAGGCAGCAGTTCAAAAAACACATTCGTGAGACAGATCCAAACAAAATTTAGAAGCTGAAGAATGAGTGAGTTTCATTTCACATTGTTACTCACTCGATCTCATTGGCTACTTATATCGTTAGAGTTGATCACAATTCACTGTCATTCCCCAGGCTAGCTCCTTCAATGATTTATTTAGTCTTTTCTTCATTTCTTTGTGCTTGTCTGTATTGAACCCTCCTCTAACCCCCACCCCCACACCCACAATATTCATATAATGGTGCTCATGATTTGGTCAGTAAAACAAATAGGAATCGAGCACCAATTAACTCATATGATTTAAGCTCATTGATTTTATTGATGTTCTTAGCACAACCTTTTTAATCCTTCTTACTCATGATAGATTGACACAATGAATATTGTTGGTAATGACTTTGATTAGGTTTACCCTCATGTTGCTACCAGATTCTCAGATACATCTGCATTTCTTCGGGAATTGACGCTTAAATTCATGTTTGTTATGGCTCCTAAGGTACATGCACCTTATTTTTTTGCTTGAAGGACCTTTTCTTCATGGTGTTTGGAACACACAATTTTAGATGAAGAGAGTACCTGTCAAAATTTATGAGAATTATGTGTTGTAGAAGGTAAACTAAGAATATGATAGTGGTTACTTCTTGTTAGCATATTACTTCCTTTTTGTGATCAAAAATTAATATGTTTTATTGATGAAAGGAAAGACCAAGGACATCCTCAGAGTAAAAAAGCTATCACTTTAGCTCTTTTTCAATAATTAAGTGACTCTGTTTCCTTATTAATTCATTCAATCGATTAAAAGCCTTGTTTAATCATGTTTAATAAAATTTATTAAACATAAGCCCACTTGTGGGTTGACTTTCGAGCAGATTGTATGCTAAATTTAATCACAAAAGTTCCAAAGAACTGATGCAGTTCTTAGATTTCATCGCAAATATGCATATTTATGAACTCTTTACTTAGCATGCTCCTTTGTATACACCAGCATCATTCATTACTTGAGCATGAGATAAACAGTTGAGAGTTGTAATTAAATTTTTAACTGTCTATGTCGATTCATGCAGGGATGAATCCTTGACTGTTCAGTTCCCAGGAACACAAACTCGGAGCTTTGTTATGTCTCTGACATGGTATGAACAACATTGTGTATTTGGCCTTTCAAATTGAATCTCAAGTGTGTTAGAACTACAGAATTCTGTGTTGCCTTACTCTTCTTTACAAATGTTGAAGGTTGATGGTCTAATCCGACTTATGGAAGGAGATAATACTGGGTCAATCAACATTGGGAACCCAAGTTATTTTGATTGACTTGATGAACAATAATATTTGTGCTTAAATACAATCTTTCAGTCTTTTTTCTTTTCTTTCTTAGCAGAAATTATGATTGTGTAGCTATTACTAATTCAAAATTTTTAACTATCAAGTGAATTTACAATGCTTGAACTGTGGAGAACACACCAGATGATCTCTGCCAAAGAAAACTAGACATCACAAAGGCGAAGGAGTTGCTAGGTTGGGGACCAAAGATCAAGTCTTGATGATCTGATGAAGTTCTTGAGTAGATGTTTGGATCCGAATTTTATATGCTTCCATAGCTTTACTTTTGTCATTAATGTTCTTTTATCTTATACATGGTGATGTTGAATAAATGATACAAGTATGTTATCATTATATCATACTATAGTTACATGAAAAATAGAGGGATATGTAACTGAATTATCCCTGATACAACAATAAATCAATAAATAGAGAGAGAAGAAAATGGTAATGAAAACTAAATCAGTTACAGATTATACATGAAGAGGGTAAAAAATGCATGATTTCAAGCCAAAAATCCATAGCTCTGAATGTTTATTTGTGTGGCTAAGCGTTGTTAATGTTCTTATTGCATTGTTTCACTGGAAAATTCAACAGTGTAAATCACTTGGCCACAAATCAGTGCATTTATTTGATTTATATGTAGACAATAATTACACGAACGTGTTGAGTTCAAAATTTTGCAGCGGATTTCAGAGTTTGATTTATACCACTGATCTGTTGGTAGGGTGAAATCATACAATAAATCTCCATTATAACAAACATCATATTTGTTCATTATCACCTTGTATAGTCTACAATCATAAAAAAAAAAAAAAAAATAGCAAACAGTGCAATCCATGCGATGCACAAATTAAGGTAGCCAAATGGGAGCCTTTATATTTTTTTCCTAAGAAGCCAACCAAATATAACTTCCTAATATGTTGGAGAATATGAAAACTTAACAAGAAAAATATTTAATCTGCACAATTGCATTAGGACGTGCGCTTATCTTTTGTCCCAATATGTTACAAACTCAAAATCGGTTAAACAATCATGCAAAGATGAACCCAGATAAGTTTAACTCAAAATGCTCCGTGGGAAGAAATTGAAACCATAGGCTTTGTCCAAATGTCATGGCTTACTAGATAGCAATGACATGCAATCCTGTGAGACAATTGCTGTATTAGAAGCTTTACAAAATGATTCACACTTCCACTTTAAAAATGAAAGCAAAATCTGATCTTACTACAGGGCAGTTATCAGGAACCATGTATAGCATAAAAGCCACAAACACCTCTTTAAAACTTTCTCATTCACAACTTTTACAGATAAGATATGAATCTAAGGGAATGACCATATTTCCTCCTGTGTTGTTCTGCTTTGAATCTAAACCGAAGCTTCTCTTGCACGTAGAATCGAATGTCTCCTTTCATTTTTGAGCTTTAAGCTAAGACTGAAGCACAAATAATCAATTAAAGTAAGCACCATCTTTTCAAGCGCTAAATGTCCTCAAAATATTGTATTGCTTGAATACTCGTTGATATTCTAGATTTCAATTGGACAGAATCACAGAAACAGAACTACCCTTCGGGTAACTTGTCTTTGTGCTCCACCGATGATATAGTGTACAATGCATTAACCAGAGACGGGTTCAGCCCCTTCCTAAGAGGATCAACCACAACAACATCTGATCTCATACCTGTACTTTTGTTGCAATTACACAAAAATGTCACATTCAACCAACCCAGTCCAATCTGATCAAAAAAAAAACCAACCCAGACGAGGGTTGCACTCGTTGCGGGACTTATATAAAGGGAAGTCATACTACAAACTCAACTACCAACCATTTCTATATCTTTCACTGGCAGGAAAGGACGTGTTATGTGGACGGGATGTTTCCTTAGGAAATAGTTGAATTTTTTGAAAAAATTCAGTTCCTACTTTTACTGGATACATCATCCACATCGGTCGCAACTCAAAAAAAGTGTAACCCAACACAAAATACTATCAAAGAAACATTCAATTCGTTAAATTAACATTCAATTCATTAAATTAACATTCAATTTCATTAAATTAATATTTAATTAGATAATTTTGGATATTAATTTAATGAATTGAGTGTTAATTGAATGATTTTGAATATAAATTAGATGAATTGAATGTTAATTTAGTATTAATTTGATGAATTGAATATATTATTTGATGATATTGAATGTTAAGTTAATTTGATGAATTAATTATTTATTAGATGGAATTAAATGTGAATTTGATGAATTGAATATTAATTTTGTGTTAATTTGATGAATTGAAAGTTAATTTAGTGTTAATTTGAAGAATTGAATATTAATTTGGTGTTAATTTGATGAATTGAATATTAATTGGATGAAATTAAATCTTAATTTGATGAATTTAATTTCAAATAGTTAATTTAAATGTTAATTTAATGAATTGAATGTTTATTATACGAAATGGAATAGTTAATTTAAATGTTAATTGAATGAATTTGAATATAAATTGGATGAGATTGAATGTTACGTTGATGAATTAAATATTTATTAGTTTAATTTTAATGTTAATTTAATGAAATAAATGTTTATTAGGTAAAATTACATGTTGATTTGAAGAATTGAATGTTAATTTGGTGTAAATTTGATGAATTGAGTATTAATTGGATGAAATTGCATATTACTTTGATGTTGATTTGATAAATTGAATATTTATTGAATGATTTTGGATGTTAATTTGATAAATTAAATATTTTAGGGATAAAATTAATAAATTAATATTTTAGGAACCATACATATATATAACTTTAAGGATAAAAGTGTAATTAACTTTTTTTTATATTAGGACCGGTCCTAGGCGGCGAGGATCGGTCGTAGCTGAAGACTTACACTTTCATCCCAAAAATTATACATATTTATTAATTTGGCCCTTAAAATATTAATTTTTTAATTTAACCCTTAAAATATTTAATTTTGTGTTGAAATAGTCCTAGATAAATATTTAACATACAAAATCATCCAATAAAATAATCCAATTAATATTCAACTCATTAAATTTACACTAGATTAACATTCAACTCTTCAAATCAAATTCAATTTCATCTAATAAACATTTAATTCATTAAATTAACTTTCAATTTCAACAAATTACCATTCAATTCATCCAATTTATATTCTAATTCATTCAATTAACACTCAATTAATCTAACTAATATTCATTTATCAAATTAACACCAAATTTAACTCATCAAATTATTTGGTAGGTTATATGGTTAGAGGTAGGTAACGTTGGTGTTATAATTTTTGTCTCATCTTCAGATCAAACTCATGGCAACGAAGAAGACTAGAGATTTCCTGAAGAGTTTCGAATGTGAAAAAAGAAAATTTGTGATCATAGTATATAGTGGTATTGCTTGTTGTGAGTTGTTTAACAAAGATGACCAACAGTTTCATTCATGAGTGGTGAATCATTCTGATTCTGTGTTCGCTACTTTTTATCAGATGTATCCTTTTTAATTTTGGAAAGTAAAATCATCAGCAATTTCATTCATGGAGGGGCAAGAAGACACTCAAAAAGCACATCAAACTATCCATAAATTCATCAGCTCATGCAATTAAATGTTATCTTCCAGCACCGCATCATCGATTTTGTGATTATCCAACAACGCACCAAGAGCCTCCCAAGTCCCCTTCTCTATTTTCATTTAGCAAGCATGTCCTTCAACCTCCCAGGTGTAGCAACCACAATATGAACACCTTTCTTCACGACTTCCAATTGTGACCGCATATCAACACCACCAATACAAAGCAATGGCCTCAATTCTGGGTATCCATGCTCCCTCATGGATATTAAAAATTGCTCCACAACTTCATAGGTCTGCCTTGCAAGCACTCTAGATGGGCAAGTGATCAATCCAAATTGAAAAACATTAAAAAACTTTATGTCTAAGTAGCCATCTAGCCGAATTTTTTAACAAAGACTTAAATGATGTCATCAAATTTTTGAATCATGTCCTAAACAAAACTATCAAGAAATACAGAAGAAACCAAAAAAATATTATTGCCAATAGTCTTTGGAATTCCTAACAAACTTGGGATGCTTTAAGACAAAGACCCACAACAATGAACATAGAAATTGAAAAAGAGTGGTAAACAAGATTACCTGCCATGATTTGATCCGCATCCCATTCTTGGTGTTGGAGATAATTGATCTTTTAACACTAACATCGTGCACTTGATCCCGTTCCTGCCTTTTTTGTCATTCCCGTCTTTTCTTTCTTTTGTCGCCCAAAGCACTTCTCTTACCTTCTCTTCATCCTTTTACTGTACATATAACTTGTTTGAGAATAAAATTCAATTTCATCTAATTAATATTTAATTCATCAAATTAATACCAAATTAATAGTTAATTCATCCAATTAATATTCAATTCATCAAATTAACACTAAATTGACATTCAATTCATTAAATTAACACTCGATTTATCAAAATTAACATTCAAAATTATTCAATAAAAATTTAATTTATCAAATCAACACCAAAGTCATATAAAAATTAGTCAAAGAAACATTTAATTCATTAACTGAACGCTAAATTAACATTACATTTCATCTAATAAACATTCAATTAATAAAATTAACATTAAAATTCAACTATTAACATTAAATTCATCCATTACATATTCATTCGTCAAATTAACACCAAGTTTATGTTCAATTGATGAAATCAATACCAAATATATATTCAATTCATACAATTTATATTAATTTAGTGTTAGTTTGATGAGTTGAATGTTAATTGGTATTGATTTGATGAATTGAATGTCAATTTGGTGTTAATTTAATGAATTGAATGCTTATTATACGAAATGAAATGTTAAATTGTTGAATTGAATGTTAATTTGGTGTTGATTTGATAAATTAAATATTTATTTGATAAATTTCTATATTACATTGGTGTTGGTTTGATAAATTGAATTTTATTAGATGATTTTGGATGTTGATTTGATGAATTGATTGCTAATTGGATGATTTTGAATATAACTTGGATGAATTGAATGTTAATTTAGTATTAATTTGATGAAGTGAATATTTATTTGATGAATTAATTATTTATTAGATGGAATTGAATGTGAATTTGATGAATTGAATATTAATTTTGGGTTAATTTGATGAATTGAAAGTTAATTTAGTGTTAATTTGAAGAATTGAATATTAATTTGGTGTTAATTTGATGAATTGAATATTAATTGGATGAAATTGAATCTTAATTTGATGAATTTAATTTCAAATAGTTAATTTAAATGTTAATTTAATGAATTGAATGTTTATTATACGAAATGGAATGTTAATTTGTTGGATTGAATGTTAATTTGGTGTTAATTTGACGAATTACATACTTATTCAATGAATTTTTATATTACATTGGTGTTGGTTTGATAAATTGAATTTTTATTAGATGATTTTGGATGTTAATTTGATGAATTCAGCATAAATTAAATGAATTGAATGTTAATTTAGTGTTAATTTGATAAATTAAAATTTTATTGGATGGAATTAATTGTTAGGTTAATTTGATGAATTAAATGTTTATTAGATAGAATTGAATGCAAATTTAACGAATTGAATATTAATTTTGTGTTAATTTGATGCATTGAATGTTAGTTTGATGTTGATTTGAAGAATTGCATGTTAATTTGGTGTTAATTTGATGAATTAAATGTTAAATAGTTAATTTAAATGTTAATTTAATGAATTGAATGTTTATTATTTGAAATAAAATGTTAATTTGGTGTTGATTTGATGAATTAAATCTTTATTAGATAAATTTTAATTTAATTTAATGAATTCAATGTTAATTTAATGAATTAAATATTAATTGGATAAATTGAATTATAATTTTGTGTTAATATAATGAATTGAATGTTTATTTAATGGTATAAATTTGATGAATTGAATATTAATTTGATGTTGATTTGGTGAATTAAATCTTTATTAGATAATTTTTTTTTAATTTGATGAATTGAATGTTAATTTAATGAATTAAATATTAATTGGATGAATTGAATTTTAAATTGGTGTTAATATGATGAATTGAATGTTTATTTGGTATAAATTTGATGAATTGAATATTAAATGTTATTAGATGAAATTGAATGTTAATTTGTTGAATTGAATATTAAATTAGTATTGATTTGATGAATTAAATGTTTATTGAATGAAATTGTGTGTTACTTTGATGTTGATTTGTTAAATTGAACCTTTATTTGATAATTTTTGATGCTAATTTGATCAATTGAGTGTTAAGTTAATGAATTTAAATATAAATTCGATGAATTGAATGTGAATTTTGTGTTAATTTTATGAATTGAATATTAATTGGATGTGATTGAATGTTAAGTTGAATAATTAAATGTTTACTAGATGAAATTGAATGTTGATTTGAAAATTTGAATGTTAATTGTTCTTTATATAATGTTTATTGGATGAAATTGCGTGTTACATTGGTGTTGATTTGTCAAATTAAATTTTTTTTTTGGAGAATTTTCGATATTAATTTTATGAATTGAATGAATTTGAATATAAATTAGATGAGATTGAATGTTACGTTGATAAATTAAATGTTTATTAGTTGAATTTTAATGTTAATTTAATGAATTAAATGTTTATTATGTAAAATTAAATGTTGATTTGAAGAATTAAATGTTAATTTGGTGTAACTTTGATGAATTAAGTATTAATTGGATGAAATTGCATGTTACTTTGATGTTGATTTGATAAATTGAATATTTATTGAATGATTTTGGATGTTAATTTGATGAATTATAATATCAAAAGGTTAAAAGTGTAATATCAAAATGTTAAAAGTATAATATTAAAGGATAAAAGTGTAATATTAAAGGATTAAAGTGTAATATTTCACCAGAATCGGTCGTCCATTCCAACGTCGGTCTTAATTTATCCATAAATAAATTACACTTACACCCCTAAAGTGTAACAATATTTTATTTTGTTCCCTATATTTCACCTTCAAGTAATATTTTGTGTTAATTTGGTGTTAATTTGTCTATAAATTGGATGAGATTGAATGTTACGTTGATGAATTAAATTTTTATAAGTTAAATTTTAATATTAGTGTAATGAATTAAATGTTTATTAGGTAAAATTAAATGTTGGAACATTTAATTCTTCAAATCAACATTTAATTTTATCTAATAAACATTTAATTCATTAAACTAACATTAAAATTCAACTAATAAATATTTAATTCATCAACATAACATTCAATCTCATTCAATTTATATTCAAATTCATTCAATTGACATTCAATTCCTAAAATTAACATTGAAAACCCTCTAATAAAGATTCAATTTAACAAATTAACACCAAAGTAACATGCAATTTCATCCAACAAACATTTAATTTTTTAAATACATAACAAATTAATATTCAATTCTTCAAATCAACTTTCAATTTTATCTAACAAACATTTAATTCATCAACTTAACATTCAATCACATCAAATTAATATTCAATTCATCAAATTAACACAAAATTAACATTTAATTCATGTAATTTATATTCAAATTCATTAAATCAACACTCAATTTATCAAATTGGCATAAAAAATCATCTAATAAAGGTTCAATTTAACAAACTTACATCAAAGTAACATATAATTTCATCCAATAAATATTTAATTCATTACATCAATACTAAATTAATATTCAATTTATCAAATGTATACCAAATAAACATGCAATTTCATTAAATAAACATTCAATTCATAATATTAACACCAAATTCTAAACCAAACAAATACTTTTGTATGGTGAAAGGGAGAAGGGATGTACGGTAAAAGAAATGGAGGGAAGGTAAGAGAATTGAAAAATGGTTTAGGCGGGAAAAGAGAGGGAAGACAATAGAAGTGAAAAATGGTTTGGGCGGAAAAGTGGGTGCAAGGAGAAGATAAGGTTTTTGTGATTTATGCATCATAATATTCGCTTAGAAAATAAAAAAAATAATATATTGTAATATGTGGAGTGTAAGTGTAATTTACATGTAAAGAATTAGGACCGGTCAAAGAAATGGGAGACCGAGCCTGGATAAATATTACACTTTTATTTCTTAACTATCATATTTTTATCCCTTAACTATCATATTTTTATCCCTTAACTATCACACTTTTATTCTCTAAATAATAAACAAAATCCTACTGTAGTCTAAAAATAATCAATATTTTTTAAATAGTCCCACTTTTTTATTACCAACAAATAAATAATGAATAAAATCAAATAATTAAAAGAATTGTAAATAATGCTTCCAACTATTTGGGTCAGGGTTATAACTTTTTTTTGGATTGAGTTCCAATTGAGTAACTCAAATTAGCTAGATTACAACTGTATTAATCAGATTTTAACTATTTTAGATTGAGTTATAAGCTTTTGGTATGAGATTTAATTTTTTAGGATTGAATTATATTTGTTTGGGGTGATTCTAACTTTTTGGGATAAAGTTTCAATTTTTGTGCATTAATTTATATTTTTGGCTCACCTTTCAATTTTTTTAATTGAGTTATAACATTTTGGGTTCCAATTTTTGCTTGAGATTTCAACTTTTTTTAAATTAAATTATAACTTTTTTCGGTAGGGGTTTAAACTTTTTCGTTAGAGATTACAACTTTTTTGAGTAGGTGTTTCAACTTTATTGAATGAGGTATAATTCTATTGAATGTGGTACAACTCTTTTGAATTAGATACAACTCTATTGAATATGTTACAACTCTTTTGAATTAGATATTATTTTTTTAAAACAATCGATTTTAAACACCTAAGTATTACATGTACAGTCCACCTCACTTTTTGGTATTATAACGAAAAATAGGCTAGCTGTATATAGCTGTATACTAGTGTTACCCCCTTGGTATACAGTGACTCAGTTAGACACGAAATGTGACAATGACTCCGGCACGAAATGTCACGAAGTCTTTCGAACAATCCACGCAAAAATATTAATTTTTTTTAATTTTTTATGTGAGAGAAAATAAAAGAAAGATATGTTAATATTATCTAGAAAAAGATCTCAACTATTATTTTTATTTTTTACCACACAGAGGGAGATAGAGTATTTAATTTTAATTTTAATTTTTTTTATTGGATAGAGAAAGAGTGGATGAGAATAAATATAAGTTGACTTTTTAAATTTTTTAAATTTTTAAGTTTTTAATATTATGAATTGAATTATAGACCCAAATTATTGCAATAAAAATTTTAACTGAGTTTAATTTTTTGGGTTTTTTTGTAGGATTTAAAATTTAATAAATTAAAATTTTTTTTTTGTGGACTAGTGATATATCTAAAATTATAAGACTTTCTAGAAATTTGAGACCTAAAATTCAGACTTTTTTTTTTTTCATACTATTGGACCGGCCTTGTTTTGAGGAGGGAAAAAACTTTTCAATGTGACAAGTACTGTAACATTAATGTTAAACCCTTACCACTACAATCCAACCCCTAGAACCACACTTGTGTGTGACACATCCCACATTTTCGAAAACAGATGACATTGAATACCAAATGATAACTCTTACCACGCTGTTATCACCATGCCATCGAATCGAGATGCTCAAACTTTACAGTGCTTGTAACATCCCACAAACAGTGTCCTATTGTTCAATTTGCATCTTGTCCGTTTTAGATTGCATCAGACGATAAAGATCTAAAATTTACATTTATAAAATATTTCACGAGTAATGTTATACTGATCAAATTTTAAGATTAAATTTAGAGGCTAAATAACATGACAATTGACTTGAACTTCTTTGATTTGTGTCATGTCATTTGAATCCCAATAAAAATTTTAAATAATCAACTGTCATGTCATTTTAGTTTCAAATTTAATCCCAAAATTTAGTCAGTGTAGTATTACTCATATTTCACCCATATTTCTTGAGCAATATTGTGAGATGGGTCTCAGTCATATGTAATATTTGTTATATATATAAATAAATATATCTATATAATAAATTAGTAAGTTGAATTTTTATCTCTTATATATTTTTTTACCAACAAAAATCATTTTACTTAATTCTATCGCATGTTTAATTATTTAATGTTTAATTAATTTATAATTTAATATAATTTTTATTTCATATATTATTTATACACGATAGTGTACATATGTTAAAAATTTTTTTTGAATTATGCATTTTGAGAAAGTTTTGACTCTATTTTTAAGAAAATAATAAGTATAAATTTATTTTAAATGATATAAGTAAAAAAATTAATTTTAAATTAAGTATTGTAGGTTCAATTTTTTAAACGGTAAAATCTTATATTTTATAGTGCCGCCTAAGACTACTATATATATAACAAAAACCAAGAGCTGCGAGACATCCATTGTCTTCAAATGGCAACCAAAACCCTTCTCTTCCTCTTCTTGTCTCTCTTCTCTCTCCTCCAGCAAAACGTTTCCACTGCACAAAATGTTAACGCTGGCTACTGGTTCCCTGACAGTGGACTGGCGGCCTCCGACATAGATTCAACCCTCTTCACTCATCTCTTCTGTGCCTTTGCCGATCTTGATTCCCAAACCTACCAAGTCACAGTCTCCTCCTCAAACACCTCCCCATTCTCTCTCTTCACACAAACTGTCCAGCTCAAAAACCCCTCTGTTCAAACCCTTTTATCCATTGGTGGTGGAAACTCTGATACAACAGTCTTTGCTTCAATGGCTTCCGATTCAACCTCTCGAAAAGCTTTCATTGATTCTTCAATTAAACTGGCCAGAGATTATGGGTTTCTTGGTCTAGACTTAGACTGGGAATACCCCCAATCAGCGCTGGACATGGCCAACTTGGGTTTACTTTTAAACGAGTGGCGGGCGGCAGTGGCCACCGAGGCAGGAAACTCCGGCAAGCCACCGTTGCTTTTAACAGCCGCAGTCTCATATGCACCAACAGTTAATGGATTGAATTACCCAATTCAATCTATATCAAACGGCTTAGATTGGATTAATCTCATGGCCTATGATTTTTATGATCCAACAAGGTCTGATGTGACTAGATCACATGCGGCACTGTATGATCCAACAGGTCAAGTTAGTGGGAGTTATGGGATTGGAGCTTGGATTCAAGCTGGAATCTCTGCAAACAAGCTGGTTTTTGGGTTTCCATTTTATGGGTATGCCTGGCTTCTGGTAAATGCTAATAACCATGGTCTCTATGCTCCGGCTAACGGGCCGGTAGGTTCCGGGAATGGCGCGATTACTTTCCAGCAGATCGAGGCGTTCATAACCAATAACAAGGCCACAACTGTGTACAATGGTACAATAGTTTCAGATTATTGCTATGCTGGAACGACATGGATAGGTTATGATGATACCCAAACTATTTCCACCAAGGTTTTGTATGCTAAGCAGAGAGGATTGCTTGGTTACTTTGCTTGGCATGTTGCTGCTGATAACAATTGGGTCCTTTCACAACAAGGTTAGTATGGATTCATCCACATCATTCATAAGACTTTGATCCTTTTTGATAAGTGCACACTATTCTTTTTGGACGCTATAATGGAACCTTGGGTAGGTAGAGGTTTGAAAATTTTCTTGAGTCGCTTCGCTTGATGCTCGAAATTTACACCGCTCATCTCATCTCATCCCATTTCACGCCATCCCGAATTTATACTAAGGAAACTACCCAATCGAATGGTTGAATTTTGAGGAACAATCTACAAAAATATTAACTTTTTCTTTTAAATCAAATGAGTTTTTACAAAATAAGAGAAAATAAATAGTTGTAAGTACATGCATCTGATTTGGCTAATTATATAATTATATATATATATATGTAAAAAGAGCAATGTTATATACACGGAAGTCATTATAATTATTATATTAGTTATGAGTTCAAAGTTTAGATTAAATTTATTTTCAATCCAATTACTACAATTAATTAAGTCCTTAGACGAGGTACCAATAACATTTTTTATATAAAAAATCTCATAATTAGACATTTGGAAGGAAATGCTTCCGTAGGGCCTCTTTCCTCTAAGTTTATTCTGTTATTTATATAGATAAATTTGCCAAGTCATTTTTACAATTATAAGAGTTTGCCACAAATTTCCTTTCACTTTCACAATTTTCCACGGAAGACTTGTTCAACGAGTTAGTCCCCCTTAGACTAGTTCAAATTTGGGTAGAATGCATTTTTTGTGCCCAAATTATGAGTTTTATGTCAGTTTTGTCTTTAATATTTTAATTGTGTTAATTTTGTCCCTAAATTTTTAATTTTTTGTCATTTTGGTCCAATCGAAAATGACACTTGGAATTTACTAATAGAAAACGTCGCATGCATCTCATGTAATTACACTTTAGACGCATTTTTCAAAAATTTTAGGGACTAAAATGACACAAACTATAAACTTAAAAGACTAAAATACTATAAGTTACTATTTTGAGGGACCAAAGTGACCCCTCAAGTGTGATTACGTGAACATCTCCATTTGTCAATTCAGTCATTTTTGGGTTGATTAAATTGACACAAATTGAGAGACTAAATAAACACAATTAAAAAATTGAAAACCAAATTAACACAAAGCGCATACTTGATGGACTATCAACGTATTTTACCGTGTGATTTCTAAATTCATAAGAAATTATAGTCCAAGTCCCAACTGTTAATTTCTTATTTGATTCATATCATATTTTCTTCGAAAATTATACATATCTCAAGAATTACCCTTTTCTCATTTTGATCCCATTTCGTTCTAATGCTGGGGCCTATTTATTGTCATTGCAGCTCAACAAGCTTGGGGATCAAATGCTTCCAGGGATCAAGGAAAATGAGGACGATGATTAGTGCAATATGTAGTGAGAAAAAAGTTAAATAAAACATATTGCTAACTAATAATAATAATAATAATAAAAATTGGTTTGTTAAAGTATCGATTTTTTTTTTGGCCATGTATTTTTTTTTTCTTTTTTTGGAGAGATTACACATATGGAAATTGGTTCCATTGTTTTTCCAAAAAAGGCCACTCATGCGAGAGTGGAGGCAGAATGGGATTGCCTCTAATATATTTTTTCTCCATTTTTCTCTTTTATAAATCACATATTGTGAATTTAAGTAAGACTTATTATAAATAAATGGGGTCTTCACTAATACATTGTGAGTGAATTAATATTGAAAAAATATATTAGAGAAAATCTGATTCGAGAAAAATTACAGGACTCTTGAACCACAAAAATTTTACAACGAGCCAGTCCCAGTTCAACTAGACCAGCAGACATTTTCTTTGGGCTATGTCTTCCTATAGTATATCTCGATATGGATGACTTTCAACAATGTTGGCTCAATCCGTATTAAAAGCACCCCCTCAAAACCAAGGTGGTACTAAGCTATTAATACTAGGGTTGCAATTTGGTTTAAGGTTCTTAAATGAGAACTAAACAGAATTAAGGTAGTTACAATAGTTAGTGCACGTGTTTTTTGGTGTACTATTGCACAAGTAATCCTTGTTGTGAGTAATATTAATCCAAGAGGCCTAGGGGACAATCTTCTCTAAAAGAGAAGGATGATTTCTTATATCCCATCTTTAATGGTCTCATTGTGCTCGTGTAGATATTTTCTCATCTATTGTAACTAGCGGTAACTCAAGTGATGTACAAATTTCATAATAATCTATTGTGCGATGCATGGTAAGTGAAAGGTTAAGAGAAATAAGATGAGATGAGGGAGAAGATGGGATAAATATTAGTTTTTGAGATTATTTTTTTCATTTAATGCAACTAATACTTTCAATAATTGAAAGAGGCCAATCTCATGAGAGGCCATGTAATATTTTTAAGAATTAAAAAACCAAAAAGTAGGAAGAAAATTATGATTGAGTTTTTGAAGCTCATTGGAACCAACTACATTACTATTTATGTATAGATTATATTATCTAAGGTTGTAATAACTAATTGTTTGATGTAATAGAGATCTATTTCTGTATATAAACATAAAATAATATTATTCAGCGATAAGGCTTATTTAAAAGTACATTTTCGGTAATGATCCACCTTTTGCTGATCCTGGTGGTAACCATATGCATCTTGATCACAACGAATTATCATGCTCCCCATGCTAGTTTAGCTGCTACAAAAGTCAAAAAAACATCATATTAGAACGATTTAGAATCAAAATCACGTAATATGTATAATAATTGTCTCGGGCTTTGTTTATTTTGATCTTTAATTTTTAATTTTTATTACTTTGATCCTCAAACTTTTATTTTAGATTACTTCGGTCAAATCAAAAATAGCAGCCTGCAAGGTATCTAAAGCTTGTGGCATGTTCATGTTCATTTTTTTAAAGGAGGCATAGGGCACGACGATTTCCACTATATTTTCAGTGCAATGCTATTGGGCCACATTAAGTTGGTGGGAGAGTGGGGGAGGGAACACTTGCCCTCCCCGACTTTTGAACTTCCGTTACATATGCACCCCTAATTTGTTTAATTGAACATATCTGCCCTCCATAATTTCATTAAAATTTGTGTAAGTGCTCTTATTTTTTTTAAAAAAATATTCAATAAGTTGGTGCCCTATTGCTTCCCTAAAACAAACAAAAGTTTTATATGGATCTCTTTTGCATTGCTATTTATTTTTAAAAAATATTTGTATAGTTAGCCTGGATCATTTTTAAATATGCTATTAGTTCAAAAGCCAATAAAACACGAAGAAAAGGTAGAATATAAAATACCATAACACAAAAGTATTTCTTGTTATTTCAAGTAGAAGAAAGTGATAGAAACATTCAATTCAATTATTACAGACAGTTTTTGAGATTTGAAAGAATGTGTATCACACTTCAATATATGATTGAGTAGAAATATTTTAAGAAACTAAGGGGGTGTTTGGATTGTGTTTGTAAAATAGTTTTCTGTTCTCAAATTTCTAAAACTAAGAGAAAACTTGTTTGGTCGGGTTTTTTGTACTCCAATTTGTAGAAAAAAAGTGGGAATTGAATTATGTTTTTTGAGATGATGTTCTATCAATTTTCTAAGCCAGAATGAAAACATGAAAAACACCCATCTCCTCTTTAACAAGGTCTCAACTTCTAGTTTCTTCAGAGATAGTTTCCACCTCTCTTTCGCAACTCAGTTCAGTAGTGCCTCTCTTTCTCTCTCTCTCACTCGCAACTCTCTCTTTCTCGAATCTAACAAATACGTATATATACATAGATCTGTGTGTGGGTTTGTTGTGTGTGATGTGTGTATGTTTGTAGTGTGAGTGTATGTGTGTGCGGGTGTGTGTGTTTGCTATGTGTGTGGGTGTGTGTTTACTGTGTGTGCATGAGAGAGAGAGAGAGAGAGAGAGAGAGAGAGAGAGAGAGAGAGGGGAAAGACAGAGAGATGGGGCTGGAGAGAAGAGGAGCAGAACTGATAAGATAAAAATTGGGCTCGGGGTTTTGTGGATCATTGGCCAAACATGTTTTATTATTTTTTGTTCTTTAAAATTATTTTAAAAAACATATAATCAAGCAGATTTTGCAATATAAAAATATCAAAAAAAAAAAAAACTTTCTTAAAACTCTATTTTGTTTTGAATATTGTTTTTTAAAATGCAATTCAAACACGACCTAAAATTTTGTGTGTTTTCATTCTTATTTTATTTAGGTTAAGTAAAAGTTCGCTTTAGTACTGTTAAATAAACTAATTTAGAGTTAAATCTTAGAATGATTTACCACTCAGTTTATTAAAATTCGGACTGATTAGAATTTGATTCGAGCAAATTAAAATTTATTTTTTACGTATTAAAATTCGAGTCGATTAAAAATTATATTTTTTTACGTATTAAAATTTGAGTTAATTAAACTTCTATTTGAGCCGACTAAAAATTATTTTTAATCAGCTCAAATCAAATTTTAATCAACTCACAATAAATTTTAATCGGCCAGAATTTTGATACATAAAAAAATATAAATATAAATTTTAATCTATTGGCATGAATTTTAATAAGTGAAAAAATATAAATTTTAGTAGACTCGAAGATAATTTTAATCAGCGCTAATAATTCAGGTAGAACTCAAATTGACGCGAATTTTAATACGTAAAAAAAGAATTTTAATAAGCTCGAATTTAATACATATAAAAATAAAGTTTAATCAGCTCGAATAAAATTTTAATCAGTTCATATTTTAATATGTAAAAAAATAAATTTTAATTGGTTCGAACTTTAATCAAATTTTATGTTAAAAGATTGTTTGGGGGTTTATATAGGGATATTTTTGGTATTTTAGATAAATTTTTTTTGTTAGAAATAGTGATTTAATGTTAGAGGGTATTATTGATGTTTAAATATAAATTGGAAGGAGTTTTAGTGATGTTTTTGATAATAGAATAGATATCTTTTAAAATATAATAAATTAAAAAGGGTGTAACTGAAATTTTTCCATATTGTACTGTGGACGATGGCCTTTTCCATGGTCAACTGACTCAACTCCTTGCAAATCAGTTTTCAAATCAGCAACACTCGGTACTCCATGTGCAAACCTTTGTTTTTTTTGGTTGACCATGTGCAAGCCTTCAGACAACGGAGAATGCAACGAATTTTTTTTAATTTTTGTTGTCGTACAATTATATACGATTTTAAACATTTTGTTTATAATTTTTGAGGAATATTTAACATTTTAAGGTCAATTCTACGGATATTAGAATTGATCGCAAATATTAAAAAAGTTATACATTGACCAAAACAATTATAATTTCAACCATAAAAATTGTAATATAATCTTTTTTTAGAATCGATCCTAGCCTTTTAGGATAAATCCTAAGTTTTTACATGTAACTAGATCCCAAAAACTTGAATAGCAACTGAAAAATTAATGTATATGAAAGGAATAACTCATTTTTATTATGTAATGCATATTATAATCATCACAATACCAGAGAGGTGGAGAAAATATTCATTATATCATACAGTAAGTTGATGTGGTGTCACAAATTAATAATATTAAAACAAATAAACAAATAAATCCCAAAAAAATTAATAACTAACCTGTCATGTAAGTAAATAACTCGTCACTCTTATTTCATGTAAGTTTACATGAGGTTTACTTTTTCAATTTGGAGTTTTATTATTGGTTGGTGATACCATGTCATCAATGGTGACATAGTATTACCGTTGTATTCAATATTTATTCCACTGAGTGAGGTGGTCCAGTGAGGCATCGGTCTAATTTTTTTTTCTGAGATTAGAGATTCGAGTATTGGAGTCCACATTAGAGTTCGATGGTCGACCGTTATGCTCGGTTAACTAAAGATATTCCCAAAAGGTATAGCGGGACTTGTCAAGGGGCTTAAGGAACTCACCAGTGATGACTATCGGAATAATCACTGGGTGCCACCTTTACCCCATTCCTTTTCCAAAAAAAAAAAAAAAATCATCATAATCAAAGCGGGTAGTTTTTAGTTTTCTCATGTTGACAATGCAACACGGCATTGCAAAGACTCAGCATCTTCTTCGAAGCAACCTTCTATGACTCTTGAATTCTATCAGTTGATTCTCCCACTTGCAATTTTTTTCTAATTATACAGCAAAATGGTGACCCACTTGGTTTGTTAAGATTGGAAATTGCTGGTCCGCCTTAATGCTTATGAAGAATCTTTAACCTGCTTCTGGAGAAAGAAGAAAAAATAGGTGCTGAATCAGCTCAGCTCCTCCTTACACGTTCTTGCATCATCTGGATTAAAATAAAGGTAACATACCCTTTTATAAGCTTGTTTCTTTTGATGTGTTTGTTTTTTTGTTTATGCCAGTAGTTTCGATATAGTTTTTATTTTATTTTTTTGTAATGCTTTTGGTGAATACTTTAGTTGTTTATAATTATATAGCCAATTAGATGTTTTGTTTTGTTTTTTTTTTTTTTCTTTTTCATCTAACAGGTTACATTGTGCCGTGTTACTACGGAAATTTATTGGAAAAGAGAGGTAGGAGCTGTCAAGGAGATAGACATGGCTGTGGAGACTGTTGTTATAAGATAAATGAACGAAATTGATTGGATATGACAATATTCAATTCATGTATAATACCATTAATGACAAAAAAAAAAAAAAAATCTATCAAATATTCAATTGAGTTCAGATCGGTGTTCTTAATCGTACCTAAATTAGGCAAAATCCAATTTGAATTCCCTTGCAACACTAGGGGTATACTAATACAACAACAAAAAATCTGTCTCATTTTGTAAAATAAGTTTGTATCTCACAAATTCTTCTTCTTTATAATTTTTAGGTTTGTTATATTTGTCTCAGATTCAAGTAAATTAAAGAGTGATTATTTAGCCTAGATAGTAAATTTTTGGGTAAATTACACTTGAATTTTCTGAGATTTGTCACTTAATTTCATAGACCTCTTGAAATTTGAAATATTACACCTAGACCCCTAAAGTTTATAAACGTGTAACACTTATACTCCTATCGTCAGTGTATTAATATATCTTTTAGAATTCCGTGATGTCATCATATAATACAAAACATAATTTCAATACTAGCATTTGTTCTATTGGGCTCAATGTCAATTGATTATGGGTAAATAACACTCAAATCTCCTAAAATTTATCACTTAATCACGTACATTCCATCACATTAGAAATACTGCACTTAGACTTCCTAAAATTTGTGCACGTGTAAATATAAACCCTTGCTAGTGTTACGTAGTAGATTCATTAAAATTCTATAATTTCATCATAGTATGCCAACATAATCCCAATATTTTACTTTCTTCAATGGGGCTCAATATTAGTACATAATATTAAATATTTTAAATTTTACAATTAGATTCATATTTTATTATTATGTCATTTATTGAAATAAAATCAAAAATAGAAATCTATTTTTTTAAGGAAAAAAAAATCATAATAGGACAAACATAACAAATTAGTCTAATCAACAAATTTTCATGTTCTATTATACCATTCATTGAAATAAAACCAAAAAAAATCCTCAAATTTTTGACAAAAAAAAGTGCACAACAAAATAATCAGAGTAAAAAGAACATTTGATTGTATACTTATCCTTGTCAAGATTACTTGATGCATTTGAGAGTGTTCAGCCTCTGACTAATGTATAATTACAATGTCGATTACACTGAATATGATATGTATAATTCAAGGTTGGAGAGTGCCTAACACGTTGAGAAACACAAAGGAAAATAGTGTTTCACTGCCAACATCAAATACAAGTCTCCACCTCCCCCAACTGCTTTGTGAAGTAAGGTAAATTCTTGGAAACTAATTGAATATTAGCCTAAACTGTGATTGCTGCCTTCAGAACTATCGTAACAAACAGATCACATAATACGATGAAAGGAATAACAAACAAGACTTATCAGAACAAAAGGGGTAGCTCAAGTGGTAACAGACGAGTTGTAAACCCAGACGTCCTGAGTTTGAATCTTGAAAATCCCTTGGAGCCAGGTCATGAGGGATTTATTTTTTATAAATCTCTTAATCCCAACATAGATGGCTTGTCTTTGACTAGATCGAAGAGGAAATTAATCGAGGTGAGCGTAAATTAGCCTGGACACCTATGGCCATTGAACCAAAAAAAAACTCAAGACAAACCAAACAAAGATGCAAAAAATGTTCCTTTGGCCAAGCTAACTTTATAGCTACTAAAACCAAAATTAAGCTAGAAGAGGAACTAAAGAACAAAAAAACAGAAGGATTCATATACAATCTATAATCTCATAGCAAAAAAGAATATGCAAACCACCATCTTTAATCAAGAGAAAAAAACAAGAATACGCAAACTCTACCCACGCTTTCAAAATTATTATCATCATTCAACTGCCCATTTCAATGTTAGCACCAACACCAAATAGCCTTTTGCTTATTACTGCAACTCAATATTCATCTCTCTTCAGCACATAACAATCCCAAAAAAGGGGGAAAACTGAACAATTATTATAAAAACTCAACTCCTACTAAAACCAGCACACCACTCTCTCTCTCTCTCTCTCTCAACATCATCCAATGAATTCAAATGCACAATCCGCAAATTTATTGGTTTTTTCTTGAGATGTCTATTTTATAAATAGTCAACTTCACCATAAAAAATGCCTGCTTCCCAATTTCTATCCATTGATCCTAACAAGCAAAGCTTCCAAAATTGCCAAACATAAATAATAACATACTCAATTTGACAGAATGCAAGTATAGTTCAATTAAGGTGAAATTATTAACTTCATACGGATCTCTTTTCATTTTTTTTTAACTAATTTACATATTTAAGAGTTGTCAAATTTGAATTTAGTGCCAAAATCTTAATCAAATAGCCCAATGGGATGTACACTACTTGTTAGTTAAGCTCCATAATCAATTAACTAACAATCACAACAAGGTTTTATCATCATTCTTCCATGCGGTTTCTTAGTAATCATGATCACCATCTATGGCATGGTACAATGTTGACATGCTTAAATCCATTTTCACTGACCTTTGTGGAATCATAACTCTATTAGATGCCAAAAATATCTGACTTCACCAAAAATGTTTAAAATATTAGAGATATAAACCCTAATTTATTATTCCATCAACCACAAATTCGAGTTGATGCCCGACAAATTGTGAGGTAAAAGTTTTTAACTATTGCACTTTAAGCGTCGATACCTAATTTACATGAACTAAAAAACCTCACATTTTTGTCAAGAAAAGCAAACAAGCAGCCAAGATTAGGTTAACGAAATCAGTAAAAATAATTAATTACTGAGCACATAAATAAAAGGTGAAAAAACCTACAATTAAATTGAAATAATGTGGAACACTTTGAATTTAGCGTAAAAAAAAAAGAGTCAAAATAATCACAGTGGTCTTCAGTCTTAAAAGACATCTTTAAATTAATTAGCATTTGATGTCTTTTTAGGTTGTCAACAAATGAAAAAAAGATATACTAAATAAACCCACAAGTATTAAAATGATCAAGAGTTAATTGAGTTAAGACTTGAAAAATTAAAAACTAAGACTAAGAAGAGTCATTGTAGTCCTAAGTTCAACAGACATAGCAAGTCTTCAACATATTGAAAAAAAAAAAAAATGCATGTGTCCAGTATGATGAACACCACGTAATTCTGAATGAAAAGATCTTGAAATGAAATAATAAATAAAGTTCTCCTCATTTCAACAACACAAAAAAAAAAATGCCATTACTATCCTGAATTTTTTTTATTCGCCAAATAGAAACACAACAGTACGAAAGAGAAATAGAAAAGATACCTCACAATGAACTCCAGAAATTCCCCAAGACAGATACAATTCATATCCTATTCAAGCATGAAACTTCTCGAACCCGGTTAGAACTCTCTACAACTTAATAAATTTATCAAAAGTTATTATCAAAAAAATATAAATCAAGCAACCTATGGTGAAGTAAGATACTTGGAATTCCTCTTTGATTATGCTCTCACCGAGTCACAATCAACTATTTTCAGCCCCAACAAATTAACAGCATGCTCAAGAATATAGTCTTTATTGGATTAATTACTTGTGCTCTTTCAATTACGTTAACATCTGCAAAAACTTTGCGATCGGAAAATAATGTAGTGGTGTGAGGGCCAGTGGTGGGGTGTGAGAGGACTTATAATTTTAACCACTTGAAAATCTCAAAATTAACAAAAAGTACTCACCGGTAATTTGACAAATCCTAAAACCTTGGAGTTATTAGAGAGAGTTGAAATCAAATATTCTTTACTAAAAAGGTCTGATGATGCAGATGCTATCCCAATTCCTTACAATATGCCTGCCCTTTTCACTTCTTCTTCTTTTGTGCTTCTGTCAGATTGTATATGTGAATAAGATGTTCTCTAGGAGAGTAACACATGAGAGGAGACAAAATTAAAATTGTAGAAACAAACAAAAATTCAATTTTCTCATAAGACAACAATACTTAAAATTTAAGTTTCCCTTTTCACTTAGATTTCCTGTCATTGTTATGCAAAAACAAACAAACACAAAAGGAAGTAAATATTGCAGACATGAAAGAGGTCGTTTGAGTTGTGAATATTATCAGTGGCTTGGTACTTAAAACCAGCGGCTGTTAATCACCGGCACTTGTAATCAATCTTAAATCGATCACAAACCCAATTGCACAACTATGTATGGATGAATATCCAAACAATCAATTGCAAAAACACAGTGCACGTTTGTGCAAACAATCACAAGTGTGTACACTAAATAATAAAGAAAACAAGTGATTGGTTGATGTGAAAATCCTCTCGGTTCACCAAAGTCTAATACACTACTCGCTAAGTTAACACACAAGTAATCGAGACTTATACATCAACCAATACCATGGTTAGATGTTCCTTTCCTTGTTGTCTCTCGTCCAAAGACCCTCCTTTGACGTCTAGTGTAACTTCACTTGGAATTTCCCACCGCACGGTTGGTCTAGGCCTCAAGCAATCACTGGCGCGCCAACGATATTCAGTATGCACACACCAATGAGTTTATCAAACCATGAAGATCTTCTTCTCCAAATTGTAAAGTTGGGTAGAATCTCTAGTGGTAGCTTTTTGAGTCTTAGGAATCTAGATTGTGGTGGAAGCTCTCAAGGTAGAAGTATGATTTTCTCTCTTGGATATCTCATAAGAGGCTTAACTTAAGTATGAGAAAGGCTCTCCCTATTTATAGTTCTGGAATCAGGGTAGTCTTAGTAAATAAGAAAACTCAGATTCACAAATGACCACTCGATCAGTGGGTGGGCAATCATAGGGCAGTTGTTGCTGGAATGAAAAACATGTTCCAATCCCGACTAAGGCAAGCACCACTCAAGCGACTATGAGCACCGCTTGAGTGACCATGAAGATCGCTAGAGCAAGATAATAGAGCAAGCATTGTGTTGCCTTTCATGGAATTTTCTCATTCCCTTCCCTAAGTCATAAAGAGACCGTTCTAGCAAAGACAAACAAGCATAGATCGGTCCCTACAAGCTTTTTAAGCATAAAACTATACAAAAAATTATTCTCTTAAGAACTAAAGGGTGTTGCTCAAAGAGAGGTCATATTGTGAATCAAACTATATTTTTAAAACTCATAAATGGTTTAAAAAATCTTTTCTTTTAAAATCACCTAGTAACCATAATCGAATTGCTTCCAATTTTATTTTCATCCTAATCAACCTAAGTTAAAATAACTAAACATGAAGGTACATACGGGGTTGAATGATGTTGCTCTGACACTTGATCTCCTCTCTTCAATGACACTTTCGAATCTTAAACTTGATAGCATCATGATCATTGAATAAGTTGAAATTTATAATGGACTCCATGAAATTAGTAAATTATAAACATGATCTAATTAAATAGGACTAAGAGTATGTCACACCAAAACTAATTAAAACAAATAAAAGTCAACAACAACAAAATAGAGTACTTAACCAAGAACAATAATCAAATAGAAAAAACCTCTCAAGCTCTCATAGTGTCCTAGATCTAAGTCCCAAAATCAATAGCTCATATAGCTGCATCATCTCCGCCGTTACCATAACGGGAAATCTCAAGTAATCATTCCTAGTCTTTGTCTAAATTTTCTAGCACAATAGATGATGGATAGAGTTATGAGTGAGTTTCACTCATATTAGAAGGAAAAGGCTCCAAAAAAATGAAGTCTAGAGTCATATCACATGGTCTTCAAGGAGCCCGCTTGAGCCATGTCTTAGGCCGCTTGAGCGGTCCCTGAAGCTTGTCTATATAATTGACAAATCAGCTCTTTAGTTAACCAATGGACTGCTAGGACTCCTCCTCTACTCATCTATCAATTCAATGAACCTCAAATGACATGCATGGGTATATATACAACCTAAATGCAACTATATGCACATGTATGGACAAAAAATAGATGCAAATGTAACATAATTCTCAAATTTAACTTTTAAATGTACAAAGTCATTAATAATGAAAATCACATATGTTCAAAACATAGCAACTCCATCCAAATTTCATCATCTCATTACATTACTCTAAAGCATATTAAAGAATGTTGAACTCAATTTCATGCATACTAGAGTAATCTCCCTTCACTTAAGTTTATTTCACTCACATGTATTCAAACTTTGTTCATCTTGATCAATTCATGTGCAACGTGTGTGAAACCAAACTCTGACACCATTAACATTTCATCTAGGTCAAATCATTAATAAAGCTCTACATGAAATCCTAATGCATCGCCTAAATGACTACATAGCCGGTTAGTGAATGTCCTAATTATTTTTATTTTGGACAGCTCCCCCTATCTTTGTCCCTGCTTCTCTTATGGTTTCAATTAGGACAATTATGAATTCCGCACTTTATCAATATGCTTCTAAACGTGTTTAGCATGAGCTCTATGAGCTTTATAAAATGAGCAATGAATATTAAACATAAGTACTCTCAACAATTCAAGTGCAATTATTTTTAGCCATTTATTTTATGTATCACCTTTTAATTGGCATCATTGGACTCTTTTATCACATTTGACTTTTTGGCATCTTTTAAGGGAATGGAGTTTTACTAACCTTTAGCCATGTTCCACCTATCAACAATACTTAGTCATATAAGGTCATTAACCATTCAAACTAGCAAGACTCCTATGTATGAAGATGAATGGTTGTGCGTGCACTTATTTTTATGAATATTCTCCAGACTTGCATAATCCAAGTACACAAGAGTGAAAGAAACTATGGTTTAAGGATCAAGAACTAAGAGTTATACCTACTAAATTTTTTATCCCCTAATGTGATTCATAGTAATACAATTTTCAACTTTGACTTGAGGGTGGAAAAGTTATGAACCAAATCAAAGAGTGATTTACCATGATCAACAACAAAAGAAAATATTTTTTAAACTTCTCCTTTTTCAATGTTTTTGAATTTTTCACAATTAATCTAAAAACAAAAAATATGCATAAAAATGCAATACTAAAGGAAAACAAAGCATTTACTAGTAAATCCTAAAAGGATGCCACATAGACATCAAAAATCTTTTCGCATTTTCATATACTAAAAATTATTTACAATGCATGAACTTAGGATATAAGATACAATGCATGACTATGCACCTAGGTCCACACTCTCACCTCACCTACCTTTTAGGTGACTCAGCCTTCTTGGTAGCCGTTAGGACTTCCAATTTAGTTGAGGTGGTGATCTTTTCAAGGTTCTCACATCTCACCCACACTTTGTTTTCTTTTAAAATCACTCGAGTTAGCTTGGGAAATTGGTGGACTCTCTCTCTCTCTTAACTTCACCTTTTTAAGTTTTTCTCGGTTTGGGGGGGGGGGATGTGAGCCTATTAAAGCCATGAACTCTTCCTCATCTTCTTGAGAGGAAGTATCCTCACTCTTTGTGGACTCGGACTCACTCGATGGACAAATCTTTTTTCTTCCGATTAGGACATTCCCAAGCCATGTGGCCAAACCCTTGACACTTTTAACATTGAGGTCCTTATCTCTCTTTCCTTTCCCCTTATTTTTGGCTCTTTTGGAAACTCTAGGTGTTCTCGACTTATCTTTCGACCCTAAGGACTCAACTCCTCTAGCCTTGAATTTACAATATCGCTCAATCTAGCATAAAATTCGCTAAAATTTTCATCCTCTCATATCCCCAAAGTCTCGAACTAAGAGTTGTTCCTTTGAAGATGAGACATCTTCAATAAAGGTGTTCCTTCGTGAGAAACTTGTAAGATATCTCATGCCTATTTGGAAGTTTCGCAATTGGAGATCCTCTAGAACTCGTTAGGTGTCACAACATTGAATACCTCATTCAAGCCTTTCGTGTTCCACCTTGCAGACTCATACTTGATTTTAGACCAAATCTTTAGGAATTTTGGTTCAAGAACGACTTCTCCACCTTCTACCAATGTGGTGGCCATAGGAAGGCTCCAACCCTCTAGCATATAAAACCAAACATGTTCATCAATCGATTTCAGAAATGCCCTCATTTGAACTTTCCAATATGCATAGTTTGTACCATCAAAGAGCGGTAATCGTGTTATTGAACCTCTTTTTTGAGACTCCATTAATAACCTATTGGTAGTTATAATGAATCCCAAATTACAAAAATTAGGTCAAATAAGCAAATATGAAATGATTGCCTACATTAAGTGTAACTCAAGGAAAATCTTGCTTTGATACCAATTGTGGGGGAAAATATAACATTTCACATATAGGATCTTTTCACTCGATTATACACACGGAATCACATGCTAAACCTAGAGGGGGTGAATAGGTTAATTAAAAATTAAGCTCGGATGGATACCAATTTTAATCTATGTCTACCAAAATTACCTCTACACACAACGATATGAAAGTTAAGTGTGAGAACCCCTTTTCAACCACCACAACCCCAAAACACCCATGTAAATTAGTGTATTAATTTTATTAATTTGTTGATTAACACTCAATTTTACAAGGCGATCCTAACCAATGCAATCCAAACTCAATCAAGCAACTATATGTGATATTAGATTCAAACAATCAATTTATCAAACACATAGTGCTCGTGTGTATATCAAATCATAAATGTATATGAAAATATTATAAATAACACAAGTAATTTGTTGATGCAAAAATCCTTCTCAAAAAAACCCATGAAAACCTCTCTAGGGTGCACAAAAGCTTAATCACTAATCTAAAGTCCATCTAGAAGTACACGAGTCTTATACCTCAACTAATCCACATGACTAGATGTTCCTTTCTTTCATTAGATCCCTCCGCTGAAACTCTCTCTTCGACATCTTGGATAGCTTCACTTGAACTCCCCATCGCACTGTTCGTTTAGGCCTTGAGAAATCTTCAAGGCTTCACTCCCAAGACTCTTGGATTGCACAACTCCAATGGGTTTGGTCTTCAACCAAGCAAGTTTTTCTTCCTCAAGTTGTGAGGTTGGATGGGAATCACAAGGTAGTCTTTAGGTTTATAGATCTAGGGTTGTGGTTGAAGCTCCCAAGGTAGAAGATAAAATTTCTCTCTCAAAATACTCACAAGAGGCTTACCCTAGGTGTACAAAAAGTTTTTCCTATTTATAGGTTCGGAATATGGATAATATTGGTAAATAAGAAAACTCAAATTCACGAATGACTGCTCGAGCGATGGATGGGTGGTGGTCTCGAAAATGAAAAAAAGGTTTCAAATCGACCTAGGAATAGCAGACCGCTCGAGCAACCCTAGAGGGCGAGCCTAATCTCCTCCATTTAGCTTTTTTCCTTTTTCTTCCCTAAGTTATAAAGAGACCACTCTGGCGAATGCTAACAATCATAGGACAGTCTCTACTAACTTTTTAAGCCTTAAACCAAGCAAAAAATTTGTCATCTTGAACACTAAACAACGTTGCTCAAAAGGAGTTCGCTAATGGCTCAAACTATGTTTTCAAAAAAATAAAATAATTTTAGAAAATGTTTTCATTGAAAAACACTTAGAAGCCATACATGGATTAATCTGGATTACATTTAACTCTAATCCTACTAAGTCTATTAAACCAAGGGATCATCTTAGGTCTTTAGGTCATGAACTTGTCCTAAGCTTGAAGGTACAAATAGAGTGCTTTTGATGTAGTTTCTTTGCATGATCTCGTTTCTTCAATGAAGCTTTCGGATCTTCATCGTTTTAGCATCATGACCATGAAATAGGTTGAGATTTACAATAGACTCCACAAAATTAGCCAATTAAAAACATATGATCTAACAAAAATGTTAATTCTTATACAATTTGTTGGCGTTGTCCCTATTTACTATAATTTTTCCTCACACTAATCTTTATTGTAAATATCTTTTGCATGTAAAAGGAAATGAGTGAAAAGAATAAACAAATTTGGAACAAGAAAAAATATCCTGTACCACTGGCCAAACAAGCTTTTGCACGTGTTCAAGAAAGATTTTGTTTAAAATCAAGTTTTAGAGAAAAAAAAAAAGAAGGAATATTCTTTAAGTATTCCAATTATATTATTTCCATTTCAATTGTATGAAGCAAAAGAAGAATAACATGCAGAAAATGAGTGGCATGCAAAGGTAGCATATTCAAAGAAGGGTGGTTAACTAGTTAATGAAGCCATTGCACAAGCCTTGGTATGTAACATTAATAAGAGGTGTGTTAGTTTTATTTATCTATATTTCAATTGAATTTGAGTTTTAGTATCTCTTCATTTTTTTATTGCAGTCAAACATGAATGACCTTGTGTCCCAAATGCTAGAGTCCTCTTGGCAATCTAATTCTACAAAAGATGAAGCTTTTACTCAAGTCATGAGCTCGGAGCGACCAAGTCGTGTTAGGATGAAGCTCGTTAGTATTGCTCGCTCAAATTCCATGAGGATAGCTCAAACCAGCTAAGATATTTGAGGAAGAGGTTCCACCTTCCTTGCCACCCAATTCGAAAAGAAGCCACAAGAGCTCCAACGGTAACAAGAGCTCGACTATAAAAGTAAGGAGGTAGCTTCCCATAAGATAAGTAATTCCTCCCAGTTGAATACACATCTACAATCCAATTCTCTTTATTAACTTAATCATCGGAGGGTCGGCCATCGGAGCCACCCTTTGGTCCTCGACTTTTGTGCAAAGAATCCACCAGTGAGTGTCACCTCATCAAGTACCTCTTGAAGCTATTTTTAGGATCAACAGTTAGCACCGTCTATGGGAATGACTTAAAAGTTATTGCAACAAACAAATTCAAAATCATAATGGCGATTACAAGAGCATCTAAAGATCCTGCAAACACAGGAACGTGCTAACTCTCATCCGACGGGACAAAGAAACATAATGTTCCCCCACCAAAAAAGGAAGCCACAAAGGTTAAGAGGTAGTAGGAGGCAATTGAAGATTTGAAGAAGCAAAATCAACAGATTCTCCAACTCTTGGAGCAATCTCAAACTAAGAAGCATGCGACGGATAATTAGGAAGGTGATCAAAATGACAGCGAGGTGACACAAAAAGATGATCGATAGGAGAGAAAATTCAAAGAAGTCAACGACAAGCTAGGGAATGCCATGAATACAGTAAAGTCCAGAGCTCTAGAAGCTATTGAGGCTTTGGTGCGGCGTACCGAATCCCCATTTTCTCAAGATGTGTTGAACTATCCTCTCCTAGAGAGGTTTAAAATGCCGACCATTGTGGCATTCAACGGGACAAAAGATCTATTGAGTTATCTTGAGATATATAGGTCCCTAATGATGCTTCACAGCATACCCGATCAAATTATGTGTTGAGCCTTTGCTACGACCCTTAAGGGAACAGTGAGGCATTGTTTTAACAAATCAAAGCCAAATTCAATTGACACCTTTGGTGAGTTGAACACCTCCTTTATCTCACACTTCATTGGAGGACGAGCACACAAATGACCTCTAGTGTACCTCCTCAACGTTAAACAATCCAAGAGTGAGAATCTTTGAGAATATGTGAATCGTTTCATGAAGGAATCTCTCCATATTGACAACTAGATGATAACGTAGCTCTAATTGCCTTCATGGGGGTGTTGAATTCCTCTCAGTTCCTCTTCTCTCTCTCTCTCTCCAAGGAGCCACCTTCTTCCATGGTCGAGCTCCTGGCAAGAGCTTAATGTTACATGAATGCCGAAGACATTATTCTAGCTCGAAGGAGTCAAGAGGATAGGCGGTAAGATTAGAAGGATGATAAAAGGAGGCGAGATCCTCCAAGCAGAAAAGAAAGGGCTAGTAGCCCTAAAAAGAATCGCACAAAGAATTGCACTAAGAGGTTTAGTACGAGGGACTGATTGGGACTGCGCATCCCCAACGAAACAACACAGAGGTATACCCCCATAAATACCTTGATAGAACAAATTTTATTTCAGATATAAGATGATAGAGTTCTTCGATGGCCAGGGGAGATGAAGACCCATCCTAACAGAAGGTCCCAAGAAAAGTATTGTTGTTTCCATCAGGATCATGGCCATAATACGGATAATTGTAAAAATTTGAAGGATCATATTAAGGACTTGATCCAAAAGGCCCATTTGGGCAGGTATATAGAGCGCATGTGCCAAGAAAGAAATGAAGCTCAACTTCATCTAGATGAGTTGTAACACCAACTGCCTATTGGAGAAGTCTATATTATCTCAGGAGGTTTCGCTTGTGGTGGAAATAGCAGCTCCACCAGACGGGCGATGCACAGAAGATAAAGTTCGAGCTTGAAGTAAGCTTGGTGAACCAAGAAAAAAACCTCGAGTAGAACCCCCAATCATTTTTTTCGAAAAAGACCTAGGAGGAGTCTAGTATCCTCGTGAAGATTCGTTGGTGGTCACCCTAACAATCGCCAACTATGTTGTCAAGAGGGTTTTGATTGATAATGGGAGCTTAGCGGATATCATATTCACCTCGGCCTTCAACTAGTTGAATATTGAAAGAGAGAGGCTAACCCTAGTGACTGCACCTCTCATTAGCTTCTTGGACGAGAAGGCTAATTCGTTCGGGTCAATTATTATACAAGTTACAACTGGACAAGTGTCGCACCAAACAATAGTTATGACAAACTTCCTAGTTCTAAATTACCCACTAGCATACAATGTCATCCTAGGTCTCCCTAGCCTCAATGTCATAAGGGAAGTACCATACACTTACTACCTCTTCATGTAGTTCCCAACCAAAGAGGGAGTAGGAGAGGTAAGGGGTGACCAAGTTGCAGCATAGGAATGTTATATGTTGTCCATGAAAGGAAAGCAGCAAGAAACACTCCAGGTAGATTCTTTGGATCACAAAGGAGATATGGAACACCTGAAACCAATGGAAGACTTGGAGCCCATCCAAGTGGGAGGTTCTCGTGAGCAAGTCACCTTCATTGGAAGGACGCTTGAGGAGAACTTAAGGGCCTCGCTAATAATGTTCCTCAACTCCAACAGGGATGTTTTTGCATGGAAACAATTTGACATGACTGGTGTTGACCCAGCAGTGATTGTCCACAAGTTCAATGTTAGCCCTAATTTCAAACCTATCCGACAAAGGCAGCGACATTTTGCCCCCGAATGAAACCAAACAATAAAGGAGGAGGTAATGGAGAACTAGGGGCTAAGTCCATTAGAGAGGTGCAATATCCCATATGGTTAGCCAATGTAGTCCTAGTAAAGAAGACCAGCAGAAAATGGAGCCTCTATGTAGATTTTACTGACCTAAACAAAGCTTGCCCAAAATACTATTTCTTATTACCAAGAATTGATATCTTGGTAGATGCCACTGTCTTTTATGGACATATTCTCTGGTTTATAACTAGATTATGAAGTACGAGTCAGACTAAGAAAAGAAATCCTTTATAACTAAAGATGGGACCTACTACTAAGGTCATATCGTTCGGCTTAAAGAATTCAGGAGTCACTTATGAACGGTTAGTGAATTACATGTTTAGAGAGCTCATCGGCCATTTGATGGAGGGGTATGTGGATCACATGTTCGTGAAGAGTCTCCATGTCGTTGAACATACGAGTAGTTGAGGAAAACCTTTGACACCCTCCGAAGATATAACATGAAGCTAAACCCAGCAAAATGCGCCTTTGAGGTATCATCTGGGAAGTTCTTGGGGTTTATGGTAACCCAAAGAGGGATTGAAGCAAATCTAGAGAAGATAAAAGTGCTTGTGGAGATGAGATCCCTATGCAACATCAAGGAGGTTCAGATATTGACTGGGATAGTCGCAGCTTTAAATAGGTTTATTTTCAAAGCCAATGATAAATGCCTCCTGTTCTTCAAGGTGCTCAGGAAAGCCTTTGAATGGACCCAGGAGTATGAAATCTCCTTCCAAGCCCTCAAAGAATATATCAGCAAAGCACCGGTCTCGATGAGACCAAATGAAGGAGAGCCCCTATATTTGTATTTGGCGGTGACATATGAGGCAACTAGCGCTGTTTTGGTGACTCAGCGTGAGAGAGTTCAATACCCAACGATGGAGAAGGTTGCCTTCGCGTTGGTAACTACATCCAGGAAATTGAGGCCATATTTCCAGGCATATCTAGTCATACTACTCACAGATATACTACTTCACCAGTTCCTTTAGATGCTAGAGTTATCTGGACGCCTAGCCAAATGGTCCATTGAGGTAGGGGAATTTGACATCTAGTATGTCCCTCGGACGATTGTAAAAGGACAAGTAGTTGCTAACCTATTAGTAGAGTTTACTCAGGAGGCACCAGAGCTTGAGGACGCAGCCACTCAACTAGGCGAGTGACAAATGTCTGTCGACGGATCCTCCAATTCAATTAGAGGAGTTGGATTGATCCTTTTATCACCAACAAAAGAAAAAATCTAGTATGCATTGCACTGTGGGTTCAAGGCTTCAAATAATGAGATGGAGTATGAAGCCCTCATTGTTGAGTTCCAATTGGCTAGAGCACTAGGGGTGAAAAGCTTGAAGGTACATAGTAACTTGTAACTCATAGTTAGACAGCGTCAAGATGATTATGAGGCCAGGGACTCAAGAATGAGCTCCTATCTAAAGATGGCGATGGAGAAAACTACATGCTTCGAGCATTTTGAGATCTCCTAGGTCCCATAATCACAAAACTCTCGTGCAGACTCTCTAGCTCGGCTAGCATGTGCTTTCTCTGATAGCTTGACTAGGACTATATCTGTGGAATACTTGTCAGAGCCACGCACCACTTGTGATAATATCAACCCAGTCCAGCAAGAACCGAGTTGGATGGATGACATAATGGCATACCTCCAACATGGAGTTCTTCCCCAGGGGACCTAAGAAGCTCAAAAACTAAGGAGGAGGGCTTTAAGGTATGCAATCTTGAATCAGTTACTCTATAAGAGGGGTTACTCCTTTCTATACCTCAGATGTCTAACCCCGAGTGAGTTAACCTATGTCATAGCGAAGATCCACGAAGGGGTATGAGGGAACCACAGTGGAGGGCACTAGTTAACTCAAAAGGTCCTTAGACAAGGATACTTCTAGCCTACGATCAAGAAGGATGCCTTGGAATATGCACGAAAATGCGAGAAATGCCAAAAATTTACAACAATCCGTAGACTTCCGGTTGAAAAACTCACTCTAATAGTTAGTCCATGCCCTTCGCACAATAGGGCATTGATATTGTGGAGCCATTACCAATAGGAAAGGGGAAAAACAAATTCGCAATGATTTTAGTGGACTATTTCACCAAATGGACAGAAGCAAAACCTTTGATGACCATAACTGAGCAAAAGATCCATAATTCTATTTGGAAGTCTATTGTCTGCACGTTTGGTATACTGGCCATGATAATTAGCGACAACGGCAAGCAGTTTGACAATAATAAGTTCAATGAATTCAGTTCTGAGATGGGGATCCATAACCACTACTCATCTCTTGGTCACTCATAGGCCAAGTGGTGTATGTTAACCACCAAAAATATTGTTTATCGCTTACTTAATACACTTTAATTCTAAGTTAAATCTTCAATTTTGTAATTGAGGCATTTAAACCTATAACGAACTTGTTTGGGGTCTATCAGATGCCCCAATAAATTTTTAGAAAAGTTGGATGAAAGCCTAGAGCATCACAACAAAATAATCTAAATTAGGCTCTATGAACCTATTCAAGTCCAACAGGTTCAACCTGTTCAAAATGATGTTCAACCTGTTCAGAACCTCATTCAACCAGTTCAAACTACTCTTCAACAGGCTTAAGACTAACTAGAATCCCCATTCAACCGGTTCAAAATACTCTTCAACTGATTCAAGCCTAACCAGAACCTTGTTTAACCGGTTCAACTCATGTTTCAACAGGTTGAATCCGGTACCGAAGCTTAAAATTCATATCAAACTTTATCTTCCACCGTCAAAACTCAATTCTAACACCACCCAACCATTACCCATACTACAAGGATACATCTAAAAAATGAAAAACATATTAATTTACAAGAATTCATTTACCTTCGTTGCAACTCGATCCCTTCAATTTCCTCAAAACTCACACCAAAGAATCTAGGGTTCTTTAACTCCTCAATTTCCAACCATCACTCAATTCCTTGTGCACAAGCAAGGATTATGCGAACTATAATGAAGAAAATACATACACAAATTCAAGGAAACAAGAAGTTCTTTCCACCTTCGTTTTCGGTAAAAATGATTCACCGCTTGTTTCAAAAACCCACAACTTTCCAATCCTCCCCCTTTCAACCGGTTGATGCCAAAGATCCTCTTATATACCCACCAAGCTCAATGGCTGGAGAAACCCCAAGTGGGTGTGTCTCTCTTGACTCACCACTTTTTTCTCTATTTACACTAAGGTCCCCCTTTATTTCTCTTATTTTTACATTTAACTTGAAAACTTTCCCAACACTTCTAAAATGTCATCTAAACATTCAACTATTTTGTAATTCATTAATAAAATTCTTTAATTAAAAGCATACTTTTATTTTCAGGGTTTAATTATCATAATATTAACCCCATTCAAATATTAATAAATTATATTTTAACCTACAATATTATGCAAAATGTTATGATATGCATAATCGGGTTTCATAGCCTCTAATGGCCAAATATTCACTGACAAGTTGGTTAGAGATCACTGTGATTGCTAGTGTATAAAAAGGGAGCCAATACATTGCCCTAGAGGAGAATAATTGTATTCATCTTTTTCCGCAAGTAATATACTCTACGGAGCAAGAGGTTCCATTATAGTATACTAACCTAACTTTTCAACTAGGCGAACCTCTTTTTTTTTATGCTTTCTTTACTTGTTTTATCTCATTCATCTAGTACACTTCACTCAGATCTCATTCAGCTCATCTACCTCACATTTCTTGATTTTTTACATCATTAGTTTGGCATCGTTAATGGGAACTATTTTCATCATTCTATTCCAAGTTTTAGTTGATTAATTAATGGTCCAAACTCAAATCATAAGTCAAAATCCTAATCATCAACCAAGATTCCATGCACCTTAAGTCTCACCAGCTAATTAGCCACCACATCAAGGTCAAGGAGCCCTCGAGCAAGCCATGCTTCAACTGCTCTAGTAGAACCAACAAATTATCAAGCTTCTGACAGCTCAACAACAATAACAACCACAACAACCTCTTTATGGCGCCACCGATAAAAAAGAGAGAAGTCGTTCAGACGACAATGGCCGTCATTGGTAAGGGTGTCAAATGTATAGTGTCGAGTTGTTTCAAGTCGGGTTAGTTTTAGGTTTGTGTCAAAAAAAAACCTAACACAAACACGACACATTTTATTAATCGTGTTGAATTGTCTAACACTAACACGACCTAGCTATTAAACAAGTAACTTGAACATGACTTATTTAACACATTTAATAAATAGGTCATTTTCGAGTTGACATAACACATATAAGACTCGTGAGACACACTTAGTATTTAGGTCAACATGACCTGTTTAACATGTCTCAAAAGAGTAAGTCCACAAATAGACAAGGAATTAGAGGAATTGAAGATTTATTTTATTGTAGGTCTTTAGGAATAAATATTTTTTACAGTTTTGAGACAAATGTTTAATTGTTTTGGAAACAATATTGTTTGTGTTTAGAGTAGTGAACTTTACGGTTTAATTATTGGTTTACATGTAATTAGTAATGATGTTAGTGATGGTTAGTTTATTCCTCTAATATTCATTAGGTCAGTGAATGATCACTTTATTATTTATCTTCTGTTGTATTTTGCATTTATTATGCACATGATTAGTTGGTTAAGGACTTGGTGGCTGGTCCGTTGCCCACCCTATGTGATCTGGGGGGGTGACATGAACCTCTGTTGACATTTGACTGCTTGTTTATCATCACCATCCTTCTTATAAGAAATAGGAATTGAATCAGCCATGTCAACAATAGCAACAGCTTGCGAAGCCGATTCGTCTGCCAGGTTGAATGGTCAAGATTAGCTGACCATTCGTCTGCGAAGCCGATTCGTCTGCGAAGCCGATTCGTCTGCCAGGTTGAATGGTCAGGTTGAATGGTCAAGATTAAGAAATGAAGATTTGAAGATAAGGTAGCAATTTATTCATTGTGGGAGTCCAAATTAATAGAAAACTCATATAGGATTGGATTAGGAAAGAATTTTAGAAGATAAGGTTTGGACAAGGATTCTAGAAAATAAAGTTTTGACACATCTTCAGTATTTTGGTCATAACTATTGACTCCAATGTCCAATTGACCTGATTGTTACGCCATTGGAAAAAAGATGTTAAAATCTACAAAAGTGTATTTCATGAACATTTTGTGAATCAGCATTTAACTATGCGAAAATTGAATTCAAAGTTTGGCCAGATATGATACCCGCCTGGGGACGAGCCTCTACGGTTTGATGTACAAGTTATGACATAAATTTACTCTTTTTTTGGGAAGGTTTTGTTCCAAGACCAACCCTAACCTCCCCAGTATAAATATAGGCTCTTTCTTTTGAGAGATTGCGATTGTTTATTCATAAAGTATGTTTATGTAATTATTATTTTATTCTTAATGTTAAATCTTTATTTTATCAATATTGATTAGACATTTTAGCAATGCTTTATACTTTGTACAATTGTTTGATTATTTATTAACAAGATTGAGTTCTTGGTATATTCAACATTGATAATTCCCTACGAGTTTTATAAAACTAATTCTTCAAATCTTGTTTTCATATCAATCAAATTAATTGTGTATTCAAAGCTATATTTTTGGTTAACTACATTGATTTGAAAATCAACTAAGATAATTATGAATTGTATAAATACAATTATCTGATGAACATGAACAAATCCAGATACCGAAGCTAAATAGTCATTTTTTTCCTAGATGTTTACCTTTAATTTATTTGCAATTGATCTTTAAACTAATTCAATCTTCATTAAACTCTTCCCTGTTCTTCATTTACCTTATTTCTAATTTTTTTTTAATCCCTGTGGTTCGACCTCGAACTTATCGAGAAATTATTACTTCTTGACCACCTGCATTTGCGTGTACCTATTTGGTATCAAGTATGTCGCCTATTTGATGTTGGGATGTTCAGAGCAATGTTACCTCCATGATCTTTTAAATTCAGGACCAAAGTCATAGAATCCTTCTTGTTTACCTTCATGATCTTTTCCAATGATTGTTATTTTACGTACATCCCCTACTTTATTTAAACAATGTCATAGAATCTATAGAGTCATTGAATACTTAACACCAAAACTTGTATGGTCAATTCCATAATTTGTATAGTCCTAAATTATAATCGGTAAGGCCAACTATTCATTGATGCATTCATTGAAACATTAATGTATATTCTCTGTACAGTCACTTCACAAAAAAAGAAGGTACAATATATTTGGGGTTTAAGGATATAACTGACATAAGAATGTTGGTAAGGATAAAATTGGAATTTAAAAGTTTTGAAGATTAGTTGTCTTTTATTAGTACTATATAAATATAGATATAGATAGATAAGGAAGCTTGTTCTATCATATAAGGATTAATTTCATGGTTAGACTGAAAAATTTTTGTTTTTCAATTTTGTTCTTCATGGATTTTATAAAAATGTATGATATCCTTGGGACTTTACCTTTGATTTTTTTGATTTTTCTTCTTCATCAATATCATAAAATATATCAAAATATATCATGCCTTCCATTTCTTAAATCCTAAGACTAATTAATAAACTATATAGAAGTCAATACTTTGTTTCTTTTTCTATAGTTGATGATTCCGGGCCTTTTCATTTTTCTTTAAATAGAAAGTGGCACAAAAACCACATTGTCAATATATTTTAATATTAACCAAAAAATAAATAAAAATAAAAATACAACTCAAAATGGTTCATGTACAATGCACATGTTCACCAACTAGTGTATATAAAAAAACAATTCAAAGTTGAAAAAATAAATATAAAAACAATCTTATACTAAATAGCTTTATGTAATTTTTTTTAAAAAATTAACATTACATACGTGGTTAGTAACGTTAGTTTTTTATCTCATTTTTCTCTGGCCAGTTTTAGTTAAAATGTTAATATACTCTCCCTTTTTAAAAAATAAAATATAGTGACAAAAGAAGAAGTTGTATAAGGAAATCACTTTCACATTATGTATCTAAATCTCCTCTAATTTTGTTTCCTATTTTTCTTCTTTGTCGGTCATTCATTATTAACTAGTTGATACACACGCGCGTTGCACGTGAATCATTTTATACTAAACGAAAGGCAACTAAATCATATTGTGTTTCATATCATAGTGTATCTATTGTTGGACACTTTTCTTAGTTGTTTGCAATCAAAATTTTTAGGTGCACTGGATTTTATAACAAACATTGAAACATTGAAGCAATGCTTGTACAAAAAGAAATCATATGAAGGTATAGAAAAAGAAGTTAATCATACATTTAACCCTTTCAAAGCTTGAAATGGAAGCTATACCATCTTTATTACAAAGCTTGTATAATTTTGACTTGACTAAACGATTTTAAAGACAATTCAATATCAAACTATGGTTGGCAATATTTATAGGGTATCAAAAACTTGAATAATTAGTTTCCATTATGGAGTGTAGTCTGGTTGTGGGGTCATGAAAATTCTCACCTTAAAGGTTGTCTTAAGCAGTCAAAGATTATGAAATCAATAGATTGTATTTTACTTTTATTGTGAATGCCATGCCCCCCCCCCCCCCCCCCCCCGCAAATATGAAATGGTGTCTCAACTTATACCATGATCATTGTTTGAATTACTTGTGAACTCATCAAGGTCTTGATATGTTTTTTTGTGGTGACTTTGAGAAGTAACAGTATATCAGTTTTTGATTTGTATTAATTGAAGATGCCTCAAAGTGTACAAAAACAAACAGACCAAGTGATTGTCTCCAACAGTTACAAGCTTAATACTTATAGTTTATGAGATGGTTGGCTTTGTATGTCACAAGATAAGACATGCTAAGCTAATCAATATCATTAGGGGCCTTCATCTTTTGAAACAAGAAAAAAGAAAAAATGACACCAACAATCAAATAAAGTTACAGTTCATTGGGAAACTGAATTGAAATCATATCAAAGGGTTTGTAATTGTTGTATAGATAGGTCCAATCCCACTTGATGCAAGCACACAGACCTTAGAAATGGTTTGCAGTATTGACAAGTTCAAAGGGGGAGAAAAGGCACAGTTACAGATACAAAGCTTATTTTGTAAAAGGTTGAAAAATATACTCCTCAAAGCAATCACAAAAGTTTATATGAACAAGAACCATTGTTGTCAATTAAGTCTACTACAAAATGGCATTCAAACTTGAAAAAATTGGGATCCTTTATTACTGCCTCCAACAGTGCCCTCTCAATTTCCCAGTGAGAGTGGCCCCTTACCCTTGCTAAATGCAAGTTTTTTCCTCCCCATGATCAAATGAAGCACCTAGACCAACCAATTCTATGATTTTATCCAGTCCTTCTGGACATACCAGTTTAGCTTGAGATAACACTCAACCTGTCAAGAAAGAGAGCATGTACACATATACAGTTTTCACTAATAGTTTTGGTATTAAGCTCATAATATAAGAACCATACATCATAAAAAAAATTGCATTTATGACTTTACATGAATTTGAGATTTATGATTAAGTATGTAATATGCAATTATCAGTAGAATAAGTTACTCAATTATTGAAGAACCACAATCACAAGGTATAAATCTAAAATTCTAAGTTTCAACAATAATTAGAATGACTATAACTATTCTATCTTGCTTCCCACCAATATGGTGAATGTAAACCCCCCACATGTTTATAGTAATATCATAATAAATTGTGTAGAAATTTTAATATATGTAATGGCGTAGGAATGAATCATATGGGTTATAACCGTAGAAATAATGATATTGTGGAAACCCAGATAAATATATGAAATCATTTGTAATAGAAGTTGTACCAACCATGTTTGATGTGCAAAGGTATGTTGTATAAGTTTGGGATGACCTTGGAAGGATTAGAAATGAAAAATAGAGGAAACAGGCAGATTCAGCAAAAGCGTACTAGTACGCGGAAGACCAGTAGCCAGACTGTACCGGTACGGCGCAGTCTAGTAGCCATATCGTACCGGTATGCCCGACAAATTCTAGAAAATTTTAAGTCGTGAACAGTCGGCCCTCCTTCCACTATAAATACATAAAGACGTCTCATTTCAACACTTCTAACCCTAGAAAACCTTAGAGAGAAAGAAAGAGAGGAAAAAACACAAGATCAAATGGATTTTACTTGTTTATTCTTTTCATTTAACGTATTGCTATTGTGTAAACTTGAGATCGAATTGTCCATGTATTCTCTCCAAAACTATGTCTATGATATTTGTAAAATAAGACCGACTGTTTTGCATGTTTTTTAAACCTTCTATGAGTTTGGGAGAATGTTGTTACAGAGCTTAGTGCTCACCCCCTACAAACAATATATTTTTCAGATTATGTGCTAGAGGAGGAGCTAGGAGTAGATGAACAAGCACATTGGGAAGCTCCTATAGAGGGGAACGTGGATCCCAAGGTGGACGTCTAGAGTTATATTCTCTTTTGTTCTAAACTAGGAAATTTATGTAACACTCCGCATTTTATTTTATATATATGCATATAGATATATATTAAATAATTGTTGTAAAAATGGGGATAGATGTAGTGATGTGTGTTTGAATTTGGTAGATTGGAAATGAAAAAAGGGACGAAATAGTGAACTTTGCACTGGCTGCAACTTCAAGCTCAATTTAGACTTTGATGCAGTCAATATCTCTTAAAACTCAAAACATGAAAGTTGTAGAGTTCTTTCTTAGCTTTTCATAGCATCTTGAATCATCTCAATCGAAGCTTGGATGAAGAGTTATGCCCCGAAAATGAAGTAATATCGAATCAGCCCATGAACAGTAAAGTCGAAGCAGCCCATGAACAGTAAAGGAAAAAAAATCGGGATTTCTGTGTTAAAAACACAGATTTCAGCCTTTACTCTCATTTCTCTCATTTCACTCTCAACCCACTTCTCTTAGGGCTCTAGAGGAAGAGAGAAGGATAAAACACAAGATCAAGAGGAGATCTATACTTCAAAGAAGATCAAATCTTCATCTTCTTCACACTAAACCTAGGTTTTTAAGAACATTGAGGTAGGGTTTTCTTCCATCCTTGTCCATTGATGTTAGGGTTATTATACATGTAAAATTTGGCTCTTAATAGTATGTATTTGTTATGGGTTCGTTGTTCCTTGGTATGTTTACAAACATTTCCATGATTTGAACAAAATGATGGTTGGAAATTCATCAAACTCTAGTTTTTGGGGGAAATATGGATTTTTCTTTATATCTTCACATCATCTTGATTTCAAAAATTCTAGAACTTTGTGTTGGGTAGTAAAATGATTGTATTGATGATCTTATGCTTATTTCCTTTAAACTTGTCTCTTGTTACATGATTTGCGAAATGGGTATATTTTCTTAAATAGTTCTATTATGTATCTTGCTTGTGAAAATTTGGGGAAACATCATGGAATTTGCTTGTATATGAGGTTGAGTATATTGTTGGTATGTCACTCTTGTGTATGGTGTTGTGAGGGACTTGGATTACCTTCGAAAACTGCCGTAGAGCGTTAGAGGTTAGTCTATCCCAATGGGGGGGGGTGAGATGGTTGCCTAATGCTCGTAGTGGATCACTGTGGTGACAGTGACCACTATTGTTCACGGATACCAGGTAAAAGGGTTAGTATACTAGACACCTTGGGAGGATCTCGTCAAGGCCGTATGAGACGGTACACGCCCTTCCTAAATTGGTCTATGATTGTTAGTGGAAATGGGTGAACGAGGTAGAATCGTCAGGTAGATTCATGAGAAGCGACAACCTACTTGAGTGGTACCAAATAAAAATTTTTGTTCATTGTACCAAATATTATTTCTCCAAGAGTTTCGGGTAGTATGGGATGCCGCGATACCTTGTGGAAATGGTGTATAGTGGAGTGGATTATGTTGGAAATTATTTGTCAATTAAACGTGGTTTTTATTCTCGTTCAAGTCTTTATTATTGTACAAACTTGAGATCTCCTTTAAAATGTCCTTACTTTACTTCAAAATTCATTTATATGTATGTACGAAACGTGACCTACCTGTTTTACTTGATTTCAAAACCTTGAATGGGTTTGGAATGATCCTCCTACAGAGCCTTGTGCTCACCCCCTACTTCCCCACCTTTCAGATTTTGCCTTTGACGAGGAGCTGGGAGTCGAGGGGCTGACACATTTGGAGACTCCGATAGAAGGGAGCGTGGATCCCGAGGTGGATGCTTAGAGCGACCCCCCTTTCTTTTGTTATAGACTTGGATAATCTTTTGGGAGAATTGTATAGCCTAGTTTTTATTTTATAAATTCCGTTGTGTATTATAGTACTTTTGTGGGAATGTAAAGGCCATAACTTGGCCTATTCTTTTGGGATAACATGTAAATTGGATGGATTGATTTTATGGTAGTTAAATGGACCCGGTGTGGTCATTACAGTAGAATTGCACAGGTTGTGTTTTGGATAGAGCTCCCCGAACAGAGGAGACTCTGCCCAAATTTTGTTAAAATATGAATGGTGGATGAATGAAACTTTCGTCGTGATGGATTTACTTAATGCTCTCATGCGGTGAATGGTTTTTAGAATGTAATGTCACCCAAGGGGGTTTTTGGGGCGTTACAATTTGGTATCAAAGCCTAGGCTTTAGGTCTTACATGGGAGCTGTAGTTATGGATTACCACTCGGGAAGTAAGATTAAGTTGAAGGAAATTTTTGGTCTAATTTTATATGAACCTTATGCTGTAGAGTAAAGTGATATTTAGGATGTCTTGTACATCAATGAAACTAAATTGTGAATTGATATGCAGGATGGACGGTGAACGGGTACGTGGACGTGGACGTGGGCGTGGTCGTGGGCGTGGTGGTCAAGCAAATCCACCACCTCTTGATGCCATACAGGGTATTTACCAATGTTTAAGGGAACTCACCACCCTAGTGCAACAACCAGGTGGGAACAACCACCACAACGGTGGAGTTCGTCCTTTAGTCCAAGTACCGGGCAATGACGATGAGAACCGAAGGATGGTGGCTCTTCGAGAATTTCTACGGCAACACCCACCCACCTTCCAAGGGAGCTCCAATCCCTTAGATGCGGATAGATGGATCCGCCAGGTGAAAATAATTTGTGATGGTATGGGGATCGCCGGGGACCTTCGGGTTGGCTTGGCTACCTATTTGTTGGAAGGGGAGGCCGATTACTGGTGGGAGTCAGTGAAGAAAAAGAGGGACACTAATACGCTCACTTGGGAGGAGTTTGAGCAAAGCTTCAACGACAAGTATTTTCCAGAGTCTGTCAGAGATAAGATGAGTGCAGACTTTCTAGCCTTGCGGCAGGGCAGTGTGACCGTGGCTGAGTATGAGAGGAGGTTCGATGAGCTATCCCGTTATGCTTCAGAGTTCATATCCACCGAGGATAGGAGGGCCAAACGCTTCGAGCAGGGTTTGAGACCGACCATCAGAGAGAAGCTTGTGGCACTTAGAATCCGGGACTACATAGATTTGGTTGACAGAGCGGCATTGGTGGAGAGAGACATTGATGACTCTCAGAGGAGACAGGGCTATGCTAGAGGAGGCCCGATCCGTATAGGTGCCAGTAGCAGTGGAGCACCGAGGGCGTTACCATATCGTCGCCCCGATCAAGCGGTGGGGCAGAGACCTCTTACAGTCCGAGGAGAGGGGCATGCCCCGACTAGACCAAGCATTGACCCTCGTCAATGCTTTGCTTGTGGAGGTGTAGGGCACTTCCGCAACAATTGCCCGTCATTTCCACCCAAGACCAATCAATCAGCTGGGCCATCAAATGCAAATAAGCCCCCTCCACCACCGAGACCATTGAGAGCTTAAGCCCCTGGTGATGCCAATCCGGGGAGGATATTTGCCTTAATCCAACCGGAGGAGGATGCCTCCAATGCCGTTCTGGAAGGTATCATTCTTCTCTACAATTCTTGGGCCCGAATCTTATTCGATCCTGGTGCTACTCATTCTTTTATACGTACTGCATTTGCTATGAATTTGGGATTCGGTTTCGAGAAGTTAGAACATGTTTTGACTGTTGACTTGCCTACGGGAGAACAGTTAGGTACTAGCCGAGTCTGCAAGGGTTGTGTGCTTCGTATTGGGGAGCACAAATTGATTGTGGATTTGATTGCTTTAGAGATGAAGGGGTATGACGTGATTTTTGGGATGAACTTGTTATCCACTTTTCGTGCGGTAATGGATTGTTTCCGCAAGCGAATTACATTTCAATTGCCGGGAGGAGTAATTTTCAGTTTTGTGAATAACCGAGATTCTTTCCATCCATTTCCTACTACGGGAAGTAAATTCTTAAAAGCTAAGGCAGGGAGCCACTTGAGTTTCTTGGCTAGCTTGATGGGAGATGATCGGGATAGATCCCACTCGGGTATGGTGTTGATTATATCAGATTTTTTGGATGTCTTCCCAGATGAATTACCCGGGTTACCGCCACAGAGAGAGATTGAGTTCGCAATCGATCTTTATCCGGGAACCGAACCTATTTCTATTGCTCCTTATCGGATGGCGCCTTTGGAGTTGAAGGAGCTAAGGAAGCAATTGGACCACTTGCTGGCAATTGGATTCATCCGTCTGAGCACTTCACCTTGGGGAGCCCGGTCCTCTTTGTGAAGAAGACGGATGAAACACTTCGGTTATGCACAGATTACCGACGGTTGAATCGGGTGACGGTGAAGAACAAGTATCCCTTGCCGCGCATTGATGATTTATTTGATCAATTGAGGGGTTCTAAGTTCTACTCCAAGATTGATCTCCGCACCGGGTACCATCAACTGCGTATCAAGGAGGAGGATATTCCTAAGATTGCTTTTCGTACTCGATATGGTCACTTCGAGTATACGGTGATGCCGTTCGGATTGACTAATGCTCCAGCAGCCTTCATGATTTGATGCACAGGGTATTCCGGCCATATCTAGATCAATTTGTCATTGTGTTTATTGATGACATATTGATTTATTCCCGGACACAAGAAGAACATGCACATCATCTCTCGGTTGTGCTACAAACATTGAGAGAACATAAGTTATATGCGAAGATGAGCAAGTGTGAGTTTTGGATGAAGGAAGTGAAGTTCCTTGGCCATGTTGTGTCCGAGCAAGGGGTAGCGGTTGATTCCTCGAAGATTGAGGCCGTGATGCAATGGGAACCACCAAAGAATGTGACAGAAATACGTAGTTTCTTGGGGTTAGCCGGTTACTATCGTAGGTTTGTGGAAGGTTTTTTCAAGCTTGCGATGTCGATGACTCGCCTTACCAAGAAGGGGGAGAAATTTGTGTGGACTCAAGCGTGTGAATTAGCTTTTCACACCTTGAAGGAAAAGTTGACGACAACACCGATCCTCATTATTCCGAACAGTGGAGAAAGTTACGATGTTTACACCGATGCTTCACTACGAGGCTTGGGATGTGTGTTGATGCAAGGAGGCAAGGTGGTTGCTTATGGCTCGAGGCAACTCAAGATTCATGAGCAGAACTATCCCACTCACGACTTGGAGCTAGCCGCTGTGGTTTTTGCTCTTAAGTTGTGGAGGTGTTACTTGTATGGAGAGAAATTTCAAGTGTTCTCGGATCATAAAAGCCTCAAGTATGTGTTCACACAGAAAGAATTGAATCTCCGGCAGAGAAGGTGGATTGAGTACTTAGAAGATTACGACTTCACTCTCAACTATCATCCGGGAAAGGCTAATGTAGTAGCGGATGCATTGAGTAGGAAGTCTCAGGGTGAAATCAATGTCCTTGCGGCTAAACGGTGGAAAATGATTGATACGTTGGAGGAGTTTGATCTATGGGTTAATGGACCGGAGGATCGATCATGTTTGTTTAACCTAGTAGCTCAACCAATCCTCCGACAAAGGATTGTGGAGTTGCAACGGTTAGATCCCGAGTTGACAGAAATTCGGGATAAATTGGAGAGGAATGAGATTGTTGAGGATTGGTCTATAAAGAATGAGGAGTTACAGTTTCGGGGAGATTATGAGTGCCAAACGATGACCAAGTGAGGGAAGAAGTGTTGGGAGAGTGTCACCGATCGAAGTTCTCTATACATCCGGGAGTACAAAAATGTATAAAGATATGAAACGACAATATTGGTGGAGTGGAATGAAGAAGGATGTAACAAAGTTCATTTCAAGGTGTGCCGTATGTCAGCAAGTGAAGATTGAGCACCAACGACCTGGAGGATTATTACAGTCTCTGCCTATCCCGGAGTGGAAGTGGGATCATATCACCATGGACTTCGTGTCGGGTTTTCCACGGACTTCAAGAGGGCATAACGCCGTATGGGTTATCGTAGATCGACTCACCAAGTCAGCTCACTTTTTGGGGATGAAGACCACATACTCATTAGAGATCTTGAGCCGACTGTACATTCGAGAGATTGTTCGATTGCATGGAGTTCCACTTTCTATCGTGTCGGATCGCGATTCTCGTTTTGTGGCTCATTTTTGGCAAAGTCTACAACAAGCTATGGGGACAGAGTTACATTTCAGCACAGCCTTTCACCCTCAAACCATGGCCAATCCGAGAGAGTGATACAGATTTTGGAAGACATGTTACGGGCTTGCGCGTTGGACTTCAAAGGGAGTTGGAGCGATCACTTACCGTTGGTGGAATTTGCGTACAACAACAGTTACCAAGCGAGTATCGGAATGGCACCGTATGAAGCTTTGTATGGAAGACCATGTAGATCCCCGACGTGTTGGTTGGAAGCCGGAGAGAGTAGTATGTTTGGGCCCGAGATTGTACGGGAGACAACGGAGAAGATTCAGCTCATTCGGGAGAGATTACGCACAGCACAGAGTCGACAAAAGAGCTATGCGGATAGGAGAAGAAGGCCTTTGGAATTCAAGGAGGGAGATTTTGTATTTCTTAAAGTGTCACCCAAGAAGGGCGTACTTAGATTCGGTAAGAAAGGAAAACTCGCTCCAAGGTACATCGGTCCATTTGAAGTGATCAAGACAGTGGGCAAAGTAGCATACCAACTTCGGCTACCAGTATCGTTGTCAGGAGTTCATGACGTGTTCCACGTTTCGATGTTGAGGAAGTGTCAACCAGATACGTCGCATGTCGTGGATTTGGAGGATATTGAAGTGCAAGATGGAGTCACCTATGAAGAGCAGCTGGTGAAGATTCTTGATATCCAGGAGAAAGTGCTTCGCAACAAGGTAATCTAGCTGGTGAAAGTCCTGTGGCAACATCATGGCGTAGAGGAAGCAACTTGGGAACCGGAGTGGGAGATGCGAGAGAAATATCCATATTTGTTCGCTACTTGAGGTAAGTTTCGAGGACGAAACTTTCTTTAAGGGGGGTGGATTGTAACACTCCGCATTTTATTTTATATATATGCATATAGATATATATTAAATAATTGTTGTAAAAATGGGGATAGGTGTAGCGATGTGTGTTTGAATTTGGTAGATTGGAAATAGAAAAAGGGATGAAATAGTGAACAGTGCACGTGAACTGTGCACTGGCTGCAACTTCAAGCCCAATTTAGACCTTGATGCAGTCAATATCTCTTAAAACTCAAAACATGAAAGTTGTAGAGTTCTTTCTTAGCTTTCCATAGCATCTTGAATCATCTCAATCGGAGCTCGGATGAGAGAGTTATGCCCCGAAAACGAAGTAATATCGAAGCAGCCCATGAACAGTAAAGTCGAAGCAGCCCATGAACAGTAAAGGAAAAAAAAATCGGGATTTCTGTGTTTAAAAACACAGATTTCAGCCTTTACTCTCATTTCTCTCATTCCACTCTCAACCCACTTCTCTTAGGACTCTAGAGGAAGAGAGAAGGATAAAACACAAGATCAAGAGGAGATCTATACTTCAAAGAAGATCAAATCTTCATCTTCTTCACACTAAACCTAGGTTTTTAAGAACATTGAGGTAGGGTTTTCTTCCATCCTTGTCCATTGATGTTAGGGTTATTATACATGTAGAATTTGACTCTTAATAGTATGTATTTGTTATGGGTTCCTTGTTCCTTGGTATGTTTACAAACATTCCCATGATTTGAACAAAATGATGGTTGAAAATCCATCAAACTCTAGTTTTTGGGGGAAATATGGATTTTTCTCTATATCTTCACATCATCTTGATTTCAAAAATTCTAGAACTTTGTGTTGGGTAATAAAATGATTGTATTGATGATCTCATGCTTATTTCCTTTAAACTTGTCTCTTGTTACATGATTTGCGAAATGGGTATATTTTCTTAAATTGTTCTATTATGTATCTTGCTTGTGAAAATTTGGGGAAACATCATGGAATTTGCTTGTATATGAGGTTGAGTATATTGTTGGTATGTCACTCTTGTGTATGGTGTTGTGAGGGACTTGGATTACCTTCGAAAACTGTCGTAGAGCGTTAGAGGTTAGTCTATCCCAATGGGGGGGTGAGATGGCTGCCTAATGCTCGTAGTGGATCACTGTGGTGACAGTGACCACTATTGTTCACGGATACCGGGTAAAAGGGTTAGTATACTAGACACCTTGGGAGGATCTCGTCAAGGCCGTATGAGACGGTACACGCCCTTCCTAAATTGGTCTGTGATTGTTAGTGGAAATGGGTGAACGAGGTAGAATCGTCGGGTAGATTCATGAGAAGCGACAACCTACTTGAGTGGTACCAAATAGAAATTTTTGTTCATTGTACCAAATATTATTTCTCCAAGAGTTTCGGGTAGTATGGGATGCCGCGATACCTTGTGGAAATGGTGTATGGTGGAGTGGATTATGTTGGAAATTGTTTGTCAATTAAACGTGGTTTTATTCTCGTTCAAGTCCTTATTATTGTACAAACTTGAGATCTCCTTTAAAATGTCCTTACTTTACTTCAAAATTCATTTATATGTATGTGCGAAACGTGACCTACCTGTTTTACTTGATTTCAAAACCTTGAATGGGTTTGGAAGGATCCTCCTACAGAGCCTTGTGCTCACCCCCTACTTCCCCACCTTTCAGATTTTGCCTTTGACGAGGAGCTGGGAGTCGAGGGGCCGACACATTTGGAGACTCCGATAGAAGGGAGCGTGGATCCCGAGGTGGATGCTTAGAGCGACCCCCCTTTCTTTTGTTATAGACTTGGATAATCTTTTGGGAGAATTGTATAGCCTAGTTTTTAATTTATAAATTCCGCTGTGTATTATAGTACTTTTGTGGGAATGTAAATGCCATAACTTGGCTTATTCTTTTGGGATAACATGTAAATTGGATGGATTGATTTTATGGTAGTTAAATGGACCCGGTGTGGTCATTACAGTAGAATTGCACAGGTTGTGTTTTGGGTAGAGCTCCCCGAACAGAGGAGACTCTCCCCAAATTTTGTTAAAATATGAATGGTGGATGAATGAAACTTTCGTCGTGATGTATTTACTTAATGCTCTCATGCGGTGAATGGTTTTTAGAATGTAATGTCACCCAAGGGGGTTTTTGGGGCGTTACAATTTATTTTGAGACTATGTAAAGTTAATCCTTTTGTACTTCCGCTGCAAGTTAAATTTGATTCTTTTGGGATGCAATTGTCATAGCCCGACATATTCTTTTGGATATGATGACCATGATTGACCTATTCTTTTGAGATGATATTGTAAATGTTATATTTGATGAATGAAATGTTCTTTAATGATGGATTTATTTAGTTGCTCTCATGCTGTGAATGGTTTAGATTATGACGTCGTTCAAGGTGGTTTTGGGGGCGTTACAGTAAAACCTAAAGAAACGTGCTGCCACACTAACATATCCTTTTGGCATCAATGAACGTAGAACTAACTGCAACAACAAACTAAATTAGAGCATGATGTGCTTTCTAAACCAGTATAGAACATAAAGTAGGAAATGCTACAATCAAGTCATTTTTCATGCTCTTTTAGCTCCATAAAATATTATATTTAAGACAACAAATTATCTTATAAGCTACACCATTATACCATCCAAAAACTCAATACCGAAGACACAAAATTCATACAATGAAATAGCAACAATGAAGACCATACATAATATTATCAATTATTGCATGAGAAGACCCTGCTAGAACTATATGTCGCAGGTGAGACAACAACGATTCAGAAGAGTACAACCGAACACCCACCAACCCTAAGCATAGTTGATGTTGCTCTCATGAGGCTCAGGCTTGGTAATCAATGCAACAGTGCCTTGTATCGTAACTTCAAGAGCATAGTTGAGGCTAGCAAATCCACTATCAGTAACAGTACAATCAAAACTTTTTTTTTTCGAATCATCTATCAAGCATTATTTTATGATTTTTCTAAATGGATATTTGAATTTTAGTATTCTAGTCACAAAAATAGTCACATCTCTAGATCTACAACAACTTGTCCACCCCATATAACCTGAAAAAAAATCATGAAATTTAAGAATTTTGAGTTACAAATGCATATAAACTGAATATTTAAAACTTCCGTTGTGATAATATAAATTGAATATTTGAAACCTCCGTAGTGATCTATTATGTTGATCAAGAAAAATGAGAAGAAAACACTACAATAATGTATGCACTATGTAAATGCAATTATTCCTCACTATGGGCTAAGATTTGCTTAAAAATGGAAATGCTATATTTTTGGAAGATGTGTCAAAAGTATGACATGATAAACTCCAAGTTTAATTGGAATTTACACATAATATGAAAATCATGAGATATGTACAGAAAAAGAGAGGATACGAAGAGGTAGGAGTCAAAGCGCAAGTATTGAAGAGGTTTTTCTAAGGTCTCAATCCCATTGGATGTTTACATGACCCTTAAACAGATGTATATTGAAGATGGAATTAAGATAAGTAAATAAGGGGTTATACCATATGCAACAAAAGTTACAGATGAGGGAAAAAAAATAAAATAAAATCATTTCACAAACCCTTGATATGCCTTATATTGATAACACTACAATAATTTGCAAATCTTAATTCCAAGAACAAAATGTAAGCATGTGTTAGAGTTATAAGAAAATGAAATATATATACTTTCTAATAGTCAGATATATTGAATTTAGATACTTATTATAAGTTGAATGAAAAGAAGAATCAATTTACCAATTTTCAGGTCAAGATCTAATTTTTGAATAAGGTTGCGACTCGTGATCCTTTTATTAGTGACTTAGGACATTAGTTCATCCTAATTTATACAAAACCTTCCCTAGGAATTGTTGGAAATAAACCTTGCAACAATGTGGTCAGTACAATGACACGAAAATCAAGAAAATAAATTAACAGAATAAAGAAAAGCAAAATACAACTCACAACACCAAAATTTACGTGGTTCAACAAAATTGATTTGCCTACATCCACGAGATGTGATCCGGTATTCTTTCTTTAATATTGAGAGAAAATGGGTACAGTAGTACAAGTCTTACCATTCATGTTAGTCTTTAGTACAATCTACTCCAACTTACCCTCTCAAACCCCCCCCCTCTAAATAAGCTTTTCTTTCTCATAACAAAAGAATAAAAATTGAACTAATACAATTTTTGGGATGTACTTTAAAGCCAAGAAACCCATGCCTATTTATAGCCACTTTGCTCCGAGTATAAGTGGCAAACTGAGACGGCAAATTTGTTCCTTGAAGTTGAACATGAATAAATTTTTCTCATTGGAAATAAAAGGCATCTGAAAATTTTCGTCCAATCAAGGGACTTCCTTCGCCTCAAAATTTCACCAAATTTTAAGTTTATTTGTTATGAGTTTGCCGCCCAAGGAGAAAACTCATTTCCGCCAATCAAATTGATTCTTCACAAGCAAGAAAACAACACTTGAATGGATAAAAATTCTGAAGAAGAAACTGGTCACGTACCTATAACAAACTCTCAACTGCTCCATTTGTTACCCAATTAATCATCTATATTTGTGCCCAAGAAAACGACACCGGTCTTTTTAGCTTCAATGAGCATGATGAACCCACATACTTATTGATAGGAAATTGAGCCATCGCCTCACAGGAATATTTGAATATGAATCATTGTCCCTTACTTCCCAAAAAATATGGCAAATATACAACCAATCAAATAATTTCTAATACGATCAAAGCACTACGGAAAGTGAAAGTCGCCAACAAAAGGAAGATACTTCGGGATCGAAATGAAATGTCAAAGCACATAAATAATTGCTACTTTCACTGCTCTCTCTTTCTTTCTCCCCTCAAACATGAACCAAGTTCGGGTATTAGGGAATCATCTTTGCGATTGTCTACAGTAAATGGGTCAGTCCCACACAAGTAGTGGCCAATGAGGAGAATGAATTGATCCCAACACGGGTGGTCGCAGGTTGGAGAGTTTGCATAGACTATTGGAAGCTTAACTCATGCACTCACAAGGATCATTTTCTACTACCATTCCTTGATCAAGTGTTAGAAATGGTAGCAGAACATCTATTTTATTGTTTCCTAGATGGCTAATCTAACTATAATTAAATAGAGATTGCCCAGAGGACCAAGAAAATACTACATTTACTTGCCCTTTTAGAACATATGTCTATCGTATAAATGCCATTTGGGCTATGTAATGCCCCATGAACTTTTCAAAGGTGTATTATGGGGATCTTCAATGATATGGTGGAGAAGATGGTGGAGGTTTTCATGGATGACTTCTCTATATTTGGAGACTCTTTCAAGGGATGCTTGAAAACTTGGAGAAAGTATTGGAGAGGTGTAAGGAGAAGAACTTGGTGCTTAACTGGGAGAAGTGCCACTTTATGGTGACTCAAGGAATTGTGCTAGGTCACATTGTGTCCATAAAGGGAATAAAGGTGGACAAGTCCAATGTTGAAGAAATTTCCAACTTGCCTACTCTCAAGATTGTCAAAGACATCAGGTTGTTTCTTGACCATGCAGGTTTTTATCATCGTTTCATTAAATTAAATATTTTAGTGCATTGACAAGACCCTTGACCAATTTGTTTGCAAAGGATGTTCCATTTGTGTGGTCGAATGATTGTGAGGCATCTTTTCAAAAACTTAAAAGTATGATAATTTCATCACCAATCATGCAACCACTCTATTGGGAACTCCCATTTGAGATCATGTGCAATGCAAGTGATTACGCAGTCAACATAGTTCTAGGTCAAAGGCAAGACAAGAAACCTCATGTCATATTCTACACTAGCAAAACCTTAAATGAAGCTCAAATGAACTATACTACCATTGAAAATAAGTTGTTAGCCAGTGTTTGCCCTAGATAAATTTAGGTCATACATCATTGGTTCACATATAGTAATCTATATTGATCACTTTGCTTTAAAGTATTTATTGCCTAAGCAGAATGCCAAACTAAGACTCATTAGGTGGACCCTCCTCCTTCAAAAATTTCATTTGATCATCAAAGATAAGAAATGAGTCGAGGATGTGGTGGCGGACCATTTATCACGGCTTATTGTGCAGGATACCAACTAGCACATCCTTATTCCTAACTTTTTCCCAAACGAGCATTTATTTTCCATTCATTCACTTTGTCCTTGGTATACTGACATTTGTATTTTTCTTGCCAAGAGACAAATGCCCCACACTAGAGCTAGGAGGACAAGAGAAAATTTATGGCATAGATAAAGTACTTTTACTTCGACAATCCATACATGTTCAAGTATTTCCCTGACCAAGTCATGAGGAGATGCGTACCAGACAATGAACAGTGAAATGTTCTTACCTTCTGTCATTTCGAAGCACGTGGTGAACACTTCTCTTCCATGAAAACTTCAGCTAAGATCTTACAATGTGGTTTTTACTGGCCTACGTTTTTTCAATATTGTGTTTCTTATTAAAAACAATGTGATAGGTGCCAGAAGCTAGGAAGTGTGACCAGTAGGAACATGATACCCCTTACCCCCATATTTGTCATTGAAATTTTTGATTATTGAGATATCGATTTTATGGGTTCCCTATCCCATTTCCTATGGCTACCTTTACATATTCCTACCAAAAGATTACATGTCTAAGTGGGTAGAGACAATCTAGACTAGGACCAATGACCACCGGGGTCAAGTTCTTAAAAGAATATATTTTGTCTAGGTTTGGGATGCCTCGAGCTATGATAAGTAATGGTGGTTTACATTTCTTCAATAGGTCATTTGCTTCATTGATGCATAAGTATTACATAACACATAAGGTATCCACCATATATCACCCACAAACTAATGGCTAAGTCGAGTTGGCCAATAGGGATATAAAAAATCAAAATGATTGGTAACTTAGATTGACTGATGTCGTATAGGTTAACCGCATTGCTTACAAGGCCATTATTAGTATGTCTCCTTATAGGTTAGTCTATAGTAAGGTCTGTCACTTGCCAGTGAAGATGAAGCACAACGCATATTCAGCCATAAAGACTTTGCATTTCAATCTAGACCTAACGAGGCCAAAAAAAATGGTTTTTGAAAAGAATCAAATTCTATTTTTAATTTTTTTTGGGGGGGGGGGGGAAGGAGGGGGAGGGAGAATAAGGACTTGAACCCTTGACCTCAACAAGACAAAGCCTTTACAAGACAAGGAGTACCATTGGACCAAAAGCCCATTGGTAAAGGAATCAAATTCTAAAGGTTAATATAAGCTTAGTTAATTACTCTAAGAATCTGTGGAGTCTAAAGGGTTTAAGGTTAAGTCAGTTGTGGCAGCTATAGAGTCTCAAACTTAAATCAATTAAGTAATTATTGAGTGTAAAAATTAAATGAGTTACAAGAGTAGGGGAAAGGGAAGGGGCAGGGCGGTGTGAAGACCAGTTCTGCATGTGTTTGGAATTTGAGGAGACACAAGTCTAGTTAGCTATTAAAGAGTTCTTAGAGGGTGAAAATAAAAATGAAATGTTTTTGGAGTCAACCCACTTTTAGGAGTAGTATAAATATAGATATATTCATGGTAGTTTAGATAATTAAGAAATGTTAAAGGGTAAAAGAGGAAAATAAAAGTTTTTCCAAGATAGGTACTTTTTAAAGTAGTATAGATGTGTGCAAACCCACGTGTATACAATTGAATTCACGATAGTTGTTAAGAAGAAAAAAATGTATTAGAACAGATCTCATTCTTACATTATGAGACAATGATCACTGCTCTAATTAAAAAAACTAAGGGTGGCCATGGGTTGGATGGTGTGCTCGGCCTATAAACCCTGCCCAAAAAATAAAACATGGGCCCAAAAAATTAGTTTTTTGGGAGGCCGATACAATTTTATAATTTAATAGGTCGTAATGGGTTTCGATTCCGATGGAGTCGAAAAGTATGATTTCAAACTCCAAGTTGGAGTTGGAGAGCACTATATTGTCTCCGCCTCCACCAATTGGAGTCGGATGGGAGTTTTGGAGTTCTATGACCTAAAAACTTCAAAAAAAAATGAAGCAAATAATTTCTCATTTTCTAGATCACCGAGAAACAAATGAAAAATATGCAAAATCAACAAAGTAGATCAGATCAAGAAATTGAAAAAAAAATTTCCAAAAAAATTATGAAAATGGTACATACCTTGTCCTAAGCCATATCTTTTTCTTCCAATGAGCAATGAAAAACATGTGACTCTTTTGGGGTTTTCAGATCTAAGGCAAAAGAGCATCTTCGACTGAAGTAAAAAGGAAATTTTAGATTTGATGTAGACAGACGTCTCCAACTCAGGCAAATGAGATCTCAGATCTATGCTTCAATCAGAGGGTGGATTGCTTCAATCGGAGGCGCTTCTGTGTGTGTGTGTGTGAGAGAGAGAGAGGGGGGGGGGAGAAATGCATATTATGATATATGTTGAACATGTGGGGGTGGACTAGGGGATTCCTAAATCTAATGTATATTATATATTTTTGCCTAGAGTAGGTTTAGATTTTTAATATATATTATATAATTTGTAATTTATATAAAATCATTAATTAATAATTGTCAGAGTCGGAGTCGGAGTTTTTTCGGATAGGCCTTCAGACTTTGACTTTGGTTGAACTTTGCAATTTTTTTTCCAACTCCAACTCTAACAAACTCCGATTCTGACAGAGTTGGAGTCTAATTTTTGAATTTTTGCACACCCTGCTAATAAGGCAATAGGTCCGAGTACCTTTCTTTGGGGTTTTTAAGGACAAATTCATTTCAAAAGACTCATTTACCCTTATTTAAATACAAATGTATAGTTTAATAATAACCATATAAAATACACAATTCATAATTCAAATAAAATCAAATATCCTTCATTATATATATATATATATATATATATATATATATATATATTATATATATATATATATATATATATATATATATATATATATATATATATATATATATATATATATAGTCATCTAACTCATCTTTAAATTTTCATTTGATTCATATTAGAAATCATTTGTAAGTTTTAGTTGTACCCGATCACCCAGCCTTAATCCAGAACCTCGAGAGCACGTAAGCCTTTCTTTGTCCCGAGTGTAAGTCCAGTTGTGGCAGATAAGGGATTTTAGGCGAGAAGTTGAGAGAACTTGGAGCCAGATTAGGGGGTATGTATCGTGTAGTTGAAACTTACCTGTTATTTCTAATTTGATAAAATTTAAATTTAAAATATGAGTAGATTTCTTAGATCTAATTCTAGGGCTAATACATCTAGATCTTCAGATTATTCTATACCACATAGAGTTAATGAAGAAGAACTAGAAGTAGAAGAATCTAAAGCAGATTGGAAAAAATGGAACATTCTTCCGGTTAAGGAAAAATGTATTTACAGCACAACTTGGGTTCAAAAAACCTTTAGTGAAGAACATCAAGTTAAAACTGTTGAACAGGTACATCCCCTCAGAAAAGAGGATGATATCTGTGAACTCCTCAGTAAGGAGACCCTTAAGAAACACAAGACCAAAGGATTCAATTTTATTCGCATAGGTCTTGTCCAAGTGGCCATTAAACCACTTATTACCCAAGGCAGAAATGTTGCTTCCTTATTAGTTCTCAGAGATGCAAGGTTTCTTGATTGAGAACCTGGTGTCTTGGGAATCATGGAAACAGGACTCCACCGAGGTCCAGTTTACTTTAATTGTTTCCCAGACTTTACCTTAGATCTACACTGTCCTAACACATACATGGCTTTGACTCTTGGTATCCGTCTTACAGGCGATATTACCAGATTAGTCAAAAATACTAGTTCCATAGTACTCATCTACAGGATTTACTACAAGTGCATTCGTACCAATTTTAATGTACAGTGTCTTGATCCAAGTCCTAAAGGTAGCACTATGTTAATCCAAGCTAGTTCTGAACAAACTAACATCCAGATTCCAAAACAGATACTTTGGAAAAATGTTACTTTGCCTGAATCTTGGATTATGCAAAATGAAAATTATAATAAAGAAGCTGACTCCGTGTCAACTACAACTGATCTGGAGACTATTCAACAACTCCCAGATGGATCAGTAAAAATATCTTTTGACTCTGCAAGGTCCAATAGATCCAATAGATTTAATGACCGATCAGCACAGATTTTGGAAGGACAAAGATCTGATTTTTCTTCTGTTTCCCATAGAGACAGAGAAATTGCTAAAGAACTTGACCATAGGTTAAAAGGAATAGCAAGCTCCTCTGAACCTGTTGTTAGATCAGTTTACACTCCCCTAAGTGTACCTTTACAGTCTAGATATACAGAATTTAAAAAGACAGAGAATGATGAATTTTCACCTTCTCTATCACCCACTGCTAGTGCATTTGAAGGACACCTTAATCATAACAAGGTTCATCAACTGTACACTATCAATAGGGAAAAAGAATTCTTTATGCCTGATATTTACAAATTAAAAAAGGATTTCAAAGCTGTAGAATTTAAACCTCTCAGAAAAGCTTTTGAATCTTTATCTTGTAAAACCCAGGAAACCATTAGAAAAGAATGGGTAAAATTAATGTATAAATTAGAATCTGAAATAGCTTTTGAAGACTATCTAGAAAACTTCCATAAAGAAGTAAAGGTAGTAACTAAGCAAAAATGGAAAACAGATTCTGAGGTTTTAATTTCTAGTCACCCTCCGGTAGAGACTATTCAAATTAAACATTTCACAGAAACTGTTAAGGCTACACCTTTTAAGGTTCCAAATTTAGAATCTGAAAAGAAAGTAGTTGAACAAGTAAATTTTACCAACCAAAGCCTAATTACAATAGGAAAACAGTTGGATAAAATTGAAACTAAAATCGATAATCTCAAAACAGAACAGGTAGAAAGACCAATAGTTAGTCTCCCTGAAAATAGAAAGAATTTGGGGTTAAAGATAAAAACCTAATTCAACAAATTGATGCACTTATCTCAAAGAAGGAATCTACTAGTACTTCTCAAGTAACAGTCATCAACCAAATTGAAGAAAGTTCAGAATACAGTAGTCTGGAAGAAACCACTAACTCTGATTCTGAAATTGAAAACTTGGAAAAACAGTTTGCAGATCACAGCATGACTCAACCTATTTCCAAGCTCAATGCTTTGGTTAGGCTCCCTACTAATTCCACTAAGAATTGGTATCCTAGACCTACACCACCAGATCTTCAATATGAAGAAAAAAATGTATTAAATCAATTTTCTGTTCAGTCCAATAAACTCTATGAATGGAACATAGATGGATTAAGTGAACAGGAAATCATTAATAAAATTAGTCATCTGTTTATGGTGATTAATAATTATATGACCAATTTTGACAGCCCTGAACCTGATATTGTTAAATTAATAACCTCAGGATTCACAGGTGTTTTACGAGATTGGTGGGATAATTATCTCACCTCAGACCAAAAGGAAAGTATTATTTATGCTGTCCTTAGAGATAATGAAGGAACCCAATTTTTGATGAAAGAATTGGATTGGCTAAACCTGATGGATGTAATACTCTTATATTCACCATCATTAAACACTTTGTAGGAACACCTAGTAGCATTACTGCTAGGATCCACGACCAACTTACCAACCTAAGATGTCCCACTCTAAGTGACTTTAGGTGGTATAAGGATGTTTTTGTTTCACGTGTCATGGTTCGACCAGATTGCCAGAAAGCATTCTGGAAAGAAAAATTTGTTAATGGACTACCCAATCTTTTTGCCCATAAGGTAAGAGAAGCTCTTAGCAAAGATACTGGAATTATTGAATATGATAATCTTGCTTATGGAGAACTCATTAGCACCATCCAAAATGTAGGATTAAATTGGTGTATTGATCTGAGGATTAATAAGCAATTAACAAATGAGAAGCAAAAAGTCAAATATGAATTAGGTAATTTTTGTGAACAGTATGGATTGCAGCCAGTAGCTCCTTCCCAATCTAAACCTCGCAAAAAACCTAAAAAACACAGCACTTATTCAAAAAATAGGTTTTATCAAAAACACAAAAGTCTTTTTCTAAACCTAAAACTGAGATTTCTAATAAGTCCAAAAGCATTTTCGGCCTAAACCTTATAAGAAATCAGCAAAGGGAAAAGGAAAAGCACAAGAAGATATTAAATGTTTTAATTGTGGCAAACCAGGCCATATTAGTCCTGATTGTCCAATTAAAAAACAGGTTAAAAGATTAAATTTATCTCAAGAAGATGAGGATAAAATCCTGAAAATCTTTAGAATAAATAATTTAGACAGTTCTGCAGAATCGGAAAGTCCAGAAGAGCTATCAGATTCTTCTGACTACCATTCAGCATCTGATCACCCTCATGTCCAATTAGGATGTGCTTGTCATAAACAAGTTCGGGTAATCACTAAACAAAATGAAGAACACATGCTTATAGATCTAATCTCCAAGATAGAAGATCCAGATCTCAAAGACAAGTATGTTAAACAACTTAGGAATTTGTTTAAAAAGGACAGTAAACAACCTGTTCCTGAAAAACAAATTGTAAGTCTTAACAAAACTATGGAAAGATTCAGTAAGGAAAAGAAAAAAGAAATTACCTTACAAGATCTCCAAAGTGAAGTTAATAAACTCAAAATAGAAATAAAAGAATTAAAAGCTCAAGACAAAAATTTGCAGAAGCTTTAAGTCTTTTACAAACAGAAAAACAATCTGAAAAAACTCAGGATTCTGATCCAGAAGATCAGACTGAAGATTTTACTAATCCTTTTGATCATCAATGCTTTACACAGGGGATACCAGTAACCTCCTCCTTTCAGACGGAAACTTCTGGTGTAACGAACCTGCCTTCATTCCATGAAGTAAGCACTAATGATGATAAAAGAATTAGCCTAATTAATTCTTTAACTGTCCAAAAATGGCATGTTGAAGTAAAAATAGTCATCAATAATAACTTTGAGCTTAACATTATTGCACTTATTGATACAGGTGCAGATGTTAACTGTATCCAAGAAGGACTGGTTCCAACCATGTTTTATGAAAAAACAATGGAAAGAATTAGTTCTGCCAATGGTAGTAAAATGAATGTTAAATACAAACTTCCTAAGGTGCATGTCTGCCAACAAGATGTTTGTTTTGAGACATCATTTATTTTGGTTAAAGACATGACAGATGCAGTCATCCTTGGTTTACCATTCGTATATCTATTGTACCCTTTTAGTACAGATACGGATGGACTAACAACCAAGCCCTTTGGAACAAAGGTTGTATTTCCTTTTATTACCAAACCAAAAAGAAAACATTTGAGGCAACTAAAAGACGTTTCAGTCTCTAAGTCCCTTAATGTTATTCATAATAAAATTAAACAAGTGGAATTTCTTAAAGAAGAGATTAACCACCTCAGAATTAAAGATCACCTAACCAATCCAATCTTACAACAAAAGATTGAAAAGTTTAGAGAAAAATTAAAAGCAGAAGTCTGTTCATCCCTTCCTACAGCATTCTGGCATAGGAATAAACATGTGGTTAGACTTCCCTATATCAAAGGGTTTAGTGAGGACAATATCCCAACTAAATCCAGACCGATCCAAATGAACCATGAAACTATGGAAATCTGTAAAAAAGAGATTTCTGAGTTATTAAAAAATGGTATCATTCGGAAAAGTAAGTCGCCCTGGTCTTGCCCTGCTTTCTATGTAGTTAAAAATGCAGAATTAGAAAGAGGAGTGCCAAGGCTTGTTATCAATTATAAACCTTAAACAAAGTTTTAGAATGGATTAGGTACCCTATACCTAATAAGCAAGATTTGATAAAAAGACTCAGTAAGTCTGTTATCTTTTCAAAATTTGATCTCAAAAGTGGATATTGGCAAATACAGATCCACCCTGAAGATAGGTATAAGACTGCATTCACCACCCCTTTTGGGCATTATGAATGGAATGTTATGGCTTTTGGGCTCAAAAATGCTCCAAGCGAATTCCAGAACATAATGAATGAAATATTTAATTGTATAAGTCATTTTTCTATTGTCTATATAGATGATATTCTCATCTTCTCCAGGTCAATAGAAGAACATTGGAAACACCTGTATGCTTTCTTTGAACTAGTAAAGCAAAATGGTTTAGTCATTTCAGCTCCTAAAATTAAGCTATTCCAAACCTCAGTAAGGTTTTTAGGATACAACATCCAGGAGTCTACCATAGTTCCCATCAGTAGAGCTATCCAATTTGCAGATAAGTTCCCTGATGAAATATTAGATAAAAATCAGCTTCAAAGGTTTTTAGGTTCCCTAAATTATGTTTCTGACTTCTATCAGGATCTTAGGAAAACCATCAAACCTCTGTATGACAGGCTCAAAGGAAATCCTCCTCCTTGGACCCCTGTCCATACTTCTATTGTTCAACAGGTCAAGAAGTTCATTAAAACTCTTCCCTGTCTTGGAATCCCGTCTGTTGACTCCTTCAAGATCATTCAGACTGATGCCTCCGAAATTGGCTATGGCGGTATCCTCCTTCAGAGAATATCTCTTAATTCTCCTGAACAAATTGTTCGATTCCATTCTGGAATTTGGAATAAGACCCAAGCCAATTACTCTACTATTAAAAAAGAGATTTTATCTATTGTCCTGTGTATCTCTAAATTCCAGGATGATATATTAAATCAGAAATTCCTGATACGGGTTGATTGTAAATCCGCAAAGGATGTTTTAACAAAAGATGTTAAAAATATTGCTACTAAGCAAATTTTTGCAAGATGACAATCTATTTTAAGTATTTTCGATTTTGATATAGAATATATTAAAGGTGAAAATAATTATATCCCTGATTTCCTAACCCGTGAATTTTTGCAGGAACCTCATGGCAACTAGGAAACCCAGTTCATCTGGCACCTCCTCCAAAAATCAGGGGGGAAAAAAGGATAAACATGTCTTACCAAAACCTGAACCTGACTTGCCAATAGTCTTGTCAAACAGGTATTTGTCATTAGGAAACCCTAACCCAATGAGGCCAGTAGCCCCATCACCAGGGCCAATAGCCCAATCATCCTTAGTCATAAGGCCAGTAGCCATTTCAACTACTGTTAACCCATTGACTTTTACCCAAATGGCCCAAAGACCACCTACCAGTACATTAACCAACCCTTACACATCATCCCAATCTTTTGTAGCCCATAAAGGCCCAAGAATTGATTATATCAAGGCTTTTACCCAGAATGTATTAGCCATTGAATTTTCCCACTCCCAGTACAAGGATCCAAGAGATCTGGTGAAAGCCTACCTCCCTAAAGGTTGGAATTTCATTCCTGTTGATCTTGAGAAACCACATAGTTTCTACCAAGATATTCTCTTTTTCACAAAATCCATTCTTACCAGGCCCATACCAGATAAGAATGACCCATCTAAAACTCTTTACCATGCATTAACTATATGCAACATTATTTCTGTTGAGGAATGGGGTTCTCATCCATCTTTACTCCGAGATCTTCCATTTCACACCAGACAATTTAATTACTATGACTACATTGAGTCATGGTCTAAAATATTACTCTACCAGAATGAGGATTTGACCCATTCTTGGTTCTTATCTTTTCATAAAGATTTCAAGAGCCGCATTCCTGCGTGGTTCCTACAGTGGTGGCATCAACACGGCCCCATTAATGAAATCTTTCCAGCTGATCTTTTAGATCAGATTAATATCTTCTCATCTGTTTACCGTCCTAGTAAACACGAGAGCCCTGTCCCCCTTTTACTAATATTTATTTGCAGGTACAAAGTCCCATGGATTCTCAAATGGCAATGGAAAATTGTTGGATTCAATCTAGTCCGGCAATTTTATGCCAAATGGTGGCCCAGGTTCCAACAAGGCAACATTATTGCCCTGGTTCAAGAGGATTTTCCTGTCAAGGTACCAACTCCAGTAGCAGTCCCAAGTACCTTACTACCAGTCACTCCTGTTAAGGCCCAGTCTGCTCAGCAAATTAGGCCCAGCCTTCCTGAAAAGGCAGCCCAGCCAGAGGAATCTTCATCTAAGGGTTCCAGTAAGAAATCCAAAAGGAAGTCTAAGGCTAAGCTCCTCCAGAAGCTCCTCCACCAGCTTAATTCAGATAGTGACTCATCAGCATCTTCGCAAGGATCTGTATCAGCAGAGCTTCCCCCAGGATATGCCCAAGATCCATTTGCAGCATTTGAAGATATTGATGACCTCACCCCGGATCTGGCACTCCCGTGAATTATTGTTTACATAAAATGGCTTCAATCACTACTTTCTTCCAATAAAGAAAGAAAAGTTGTCCATTCTATGTAAATCATAATATCACATTATGCCAACCGAATCTACTTTTCCACCGAAAGATAGATTCCCAGGACAAAAGCAGGACCCACTAGTCCATTCTGTCTGTCCTTTTACCATGGGTGAATTCATGTTACTCCACTTTCCAGCCAAAAGCAGCAAAGTGAAATGCTTTACCCACAAGTGAAAACAGAAAGGGAATAATTGAAAATGATTCCCTCCGGAGTCTCTTATCCCTATATAAGGCAACTCCATTCAGAAGAATAAGCAGGTCGAATTTTAGCAAGTCTAAAATTTTAGACTATATTACAAGCCCTCTAGATCTTGTAAACATACCCTTCTCTTGTAAAGCCTTCTTCAATGCAAAAGAAGAGCTCAGAAGCCTTTTTATTTACCGATTATTTCCACTAGACCAGTAGTTCTAGTGTTGTAAGTATCTATTTTCTTGTAATAATATTTTCTGTATTTTCCATTTATATCTTCTGATTCTCTGGTTCTATTTCCGCAGTTATTCTTGTTTTGTGTATATATATATATATTTATATTTATATTTATATATCCTTCCTGGAGCAGTGAAATAATCTCATTGTTACTGTTACAGTGTCATTGTCACTGCCCATGGGTATTAAAAATACCCCAATTATTATTGTCCCTATGATAGTTATAGTCACTGTTCTAAGACAGTGACAAGCGACATTGTCATTAACCTGGGACAGTGACAATTACACAAAATCCCACAAGAAGTCAATCAAACGACTGTCCCATAGGAAGAACACATACCAAAAATAAGAGAAATTTTCCACAATATACAGTAATAAGAATACACAAACCTTTTGAAAGATTGCAATCTCAACAATGAAGCTTGTGACATATCCACGGACAAGACCGATGATACTCCTTGCTACACATGATGAGCCACATTGATTTGAATATGAACTAGCATAATAAGAAACATTAAAAAAAGTAATACAAGGTTTAGATTGAAGGAGTGAGATAGAAGAGAGAAGAGAGAAGGGAGAGGAGAGAGAATGAGTGGGATGGAAAAGAGGGGACAGAGAGAAATTTAAATAAAAATAGAATAGAGATTGAAGAAGAAAAAGGATAAAAAAATTGAAGGTAGAGAGATAACAGAGAAAGAGAGGGACGAAAGAGATATAGGAGAGAGAATGAGTGAAATGAAAGAAAGATGAGAGAAATAAATTTAATAGATGGTAGAAGAGAGATTGACGCAAGAGAAATTAAAGGAAGAGAGATGAGAAAAAAATTAAATGGAGAGGAAAAAGAAAGAGTAAAACGAAATAGAATATTTTAAGGTCAAAAAAGAAAAAGAAAAAGAAATGAGTCATATGAATTTGCTTACCAATAGTGCGTATTATGTGTCCTTAATAACCCAATAAGTACGCACCTATACTTATTAGCATAAGAGATTCTCATATTACAATTGATTCCAATTTTTACCAAAAAAAAAAATCAAAATTTAGTTATTTGAGTATTTTTTTTCTATTGTGCAAGTTGATAATTAATTAAATGGATTTTTTTACAAAATCATAGAACAATGGAGTACATTTTCACTAAATTTGAATGGATATCAATGTAATATATTCAAATAAATTTGCTTTAAAATAGAAAAATCTAAAGAACCAGGGCCACACATAGGCCATGAAAAATTAGCCCAAGGTTTTGTTTGATTTGACCCGAGCCTCTGGGCCAAATTTTCTCTCACACTTCCCCTATCCCCTTCCTTCTCCTCCCAAAATGGAAGAAAATATTTTCATCTTATGTCATTATCATTACATAATATCATCATTTAATAAATAAATAATAAATAAGTTATTGACCTCGTACAAAATATAATAATTACACATTCATATTTTGAAATAATTATCCCATGTTAAAAAGTGGAATTCATTTTATTCAGTTAATAATTTTAATTAGATAATATTCCGAACCGCATGAGATAATTGCTCATCATACGACTCACCAACTTCATTTGCCTCTATGGGGGAGGGGGCTAGCTTTGGGCAAGTTCGGATCACTTACAATACATGGCTCTACCAAGGAAGGGGTTGGGTTAGGAGCATTTTCAATAAAATTCTTTTTCTATATTTGTTCGATGAGAAATCCGAGAATATTATGTGACGGTGATGATATAAGATCACGTTATATTGTTGAACTAGTTATTGTCCCGTGCCTGAAGGCATGAAATAATAAAAAAAATTGTCAACAATATACGTATTTGAATTTACACTCAAAATCAAATCTCAAACATAGAGGAGAGAAAAAGAAATTTAAGTACTGGTTATAGTGGGGGTGAGCGGTGGTAGTAATGGTGGGGCGGCAATGGTGGTGGTGGGAGACAATGATGATTGTGATGAATGGCGATGACCGTGGTGGTGGTGGTAGACGTGAGTGGCAACGATGATGGTGATGGTGGGTTTTGGGTAACGATAGTGACAGTGACGCCCATGAGTGACAGCGGGTAGTGGTGATGGGTGTGGGTGGTCATGGGCAATGGTGATAGTGGTTGACAGTGGTGACGATGAGGCGACGACGATGGTGGAAGTGGTGACAATAGGTGGTGGTAGGCGGCTATGGGTGCTTTCTGAGAGATAGTGTAAGGGGTGGTGGCGAATGGAGGTGGTGATAGGTGTGGTGGGGGTGGGTAACAGTGGCTGGCGATAGTAGTGGTGGTAGGTGTGGTGAGGGTGGGTGACAGTGGCTGGTGATGATGGATTGTGGTGGGTTGTGACGGTGGGTGGTGATGGGTGCTAACAATGGTAGTGAGATGATAGTGGTTGTGGTAATAAATATAAGAATAAAATGATAATGGTGGTGGTTGGTGCCAGTGGACGATGGTGATAACAATCGGCGGTGGATTGCGATGGTAGTAAAGGTGGCGGTGGTGATGGGGCAGTGGGGGTGGTGGTGTTGGTGTGGCGATAGTGGTAATGGTCGTGGGGGGCAGTGGTGGTGATGTGGCAACGATGGTGATGGTGGGGTGGCTGTGGTGGGGCAGTGGGCGTAGTTGGTGGTAATGGTGGTGGTGGGGCAGTTCCAAATATTACTTTATTTTTTTTAAAAAAAAAATTATGAGAAATTATAAATTCTATAAGCACTTTTTAAAAAATTATTCTAAACAAATCCTTAGTGGCTTATTAACCGTGAAATTAATTTTAAAATAAAATTTAAAGAGTTTTCAACCACAAAAAATAAAAATTATTTTATTTATTTTTTAAAATTTGAATTGTATTGAATTTTATTATATATATATTTATTGTTAAAATAAAAATCGAAAATAGAAAAAATAAATAAAAACTGTAATTGGACATTAGAGCCAGAAAAGAAAAAGGAAGAAAGAAAAAGAAAAAGAAAAAGAAAAAGAAAGCCAGCACTCAAATCTCCAAAGTGAGTAAACCAAGAGTCGACCTTTTTTGTAAACCATGAGCAAACCAAAGCAAATAAGGAATGTCTGTCTGTCCGTCTCTCTCTCTCTCTAGATCCAAAGCTGCCTTTGACAGTTTGACCGACTATTAACCGTCTATTATTCTCCCCCTGGAGGGCCAGGATCTTTTTAAGCATTATTTAATTACATTTGGCATCCCGTTTCTTTCAGAATAATCATTGTTTATCCACCCACTTTTATGGCTTTTAAGAATAGTCAAACCTCCCCTAGTGTCAGATACGTGGGCGCCCCCAAGAATATTATGTGGGACATGAAAAGTCAAAAGTACCCTTTTATAACTGTTAAAATAATTGGGTTCTTTATGCACTAACTTTAATTCATAAACTTTAATCACTAAAAAAAACCAATGAATACAATTTTTCTCCATTGCTTTTAATAAAGTAATTGATTCACCTGGTGTTAATTTACATAATTGGAATACTAAGAGCTTCACACTTAAATGTAGATTTAGTCGAGCCGTCTTTTATTTATCAATTATAAGTAAATTTTATATTCTTTTATACCTTATGATATATTATTTAAGTCTAAAGGTCCTATAAAAATGCCAAGCCCTAATGAGCAAGGATTTTTGTATAGTTCAATCATTTAATTCTTACTTTTAATTGAGATTTTGCTAGGTATTAAAGTCATTCATGAAAAATAAATAAAGTGCTTTAGTTGAATAGAATAATCTAGTTATGGAGACCAAAAAAGAGTTACTAGACAAACTCAGGTCATATTTATCTATTTTACCAATTAATTGAAATCATACACTACATAAACTAATTTGATTAGGCTGAAAGGAAGATATTTCATCTTTGGAAATGCATATAAAATACAATTTATTTGATACGAAAAAATAACTCCCTTGCTTTAAAAAAAGTTCCTTTTTCCATGATTGCACATAAATATTTCAAATATAAAATTTCGATGGTCAATTCTTTTTTTTTTATTAGAATTTTCTATTGTCGTAACTATTTTTTAATACTGTATCTTATTTTTTTTATCAATGACAAATTTGATACATATAAATATTTATTAGTTTATTATTTTGTTTTACTTCATTCTTTTCATGATCAATGACCGTAACTAAATCAATCTAAATGCATAGGTACAAATCATTTATGATATGATAATAAAAAGTTTCTTTAGATACCATAACTAAGGTTGTGTCGTGTTTAAGTTGTGTAGTGTTAAAATTTGTTCAACTAATACTCAACTCATTTATACTCACATATATATATATCGTATCAAATTCGTATCGTGCATAAATTATATATATAAATCATGTTTAGCCAAATTTAATCTAAACCTATTAATGGGTCATATCTAAAATTGGCATGGTAGCCCTCAGCATAATCTTATTTATATTATATACATACTAGTCATAATCCATGTCTGAAGGCAAGAAAAAATATAAAATTCAAGTGCCCAAAAAATTAATTCCACTATATTAAATTTTTTCAACATGTATATACAAATTAATCAAATATTAAATGATTAACTACAAATTAATCAAATATTAAATAATTAAATATATGATATAAATGAGTGATGTGATATTTTTAAGAGAAAAATATATAAATGATTAAACATGTGATAGAAATAAGTGATGTGATATTTTTAGTAAAAAAAATATGTAGGAGATAAAAATTCAAGTTATTATGTGTTTTATTATATAGATACACTTTTATCATTAAAAAATTCCAACCACCAGGCTCGCTTTGATAGAACTTTTGCTAACTAAGACCAAACTGGACATTTCACCACTTATAATTAAATAATAGGCGTCCACATATCAAAATCAGGAAGCCATGTACAGACACCATCGCCCATTGTCATCATCCATAGTTCTTTAATCCTTCTGGAGCTTCCTTTCAACAAATAGGAGCTCACCCGCTTAGATCGGATATGTTATCATTCATCCCCACGCCATTTGTCTCTCATTAAATCATTGTCGTTATCAACAGCCCACTCCAACCAAAACCAAAGCCAAAACCAACTTTAATCAATTAAACCAAAGAAAGGAAACAAAAAATACCCATATTTTCCATCAAATTTTCTCTCAGACAACAAAGGAATCATATCCAGAAAAACCCCGGGAAAATCTCAGGCTTTCATGGCCTAAAACCTCATTGTTTGTATCCATTGGTGACAATTGTTTCTGGGTTGTGTTTTGATGGGCAATGTGACGTCAAGTGTTGCTGCGAAATTTGCTTTTTTCCCACCAGACCCACCAACATATGATGTGTATAGAGATGAAGAAGATGGGAGGCTCATTTTCAGTGGCTTAACGGCTGATAAAAACGTTGATGTTCATTTGTTAGAAACAAAGGGTGGTAACAAGATTGTGGCCACGTTTTGGAGGCACCCTTTTGCAAGGTTTACGCTTTTGTACTCTCATGGCAACGCTGCTGATTTGGGTCAAATGACGGAGCTCTTCATTGAGCTCAGAGCTCACCTCCGTGTCAATATCATGAGGTATATCAATTTTCGTTGATTGTTGGAATGTTTATCTTTCTATTTGTTTATGTATGTGTAACTATCTTTTCTGGTTGGTTCAGAATAATGGGTTGTGTTCTTTTCTGGCAATATTGAAATGGGTTTCTTGAAAATTTTGGCTCTGCAGAGCTTATTTGGGCATATTTTACTTGTAATAAATACATCTGTGGTTGTATGTTTGATTTGGAATATGCGCTTTGTTTGTTTTGATTACTTTGTGGTTAAGGTGTTTTTAGTGATTATTATGGTGTGAGGTGTTTTCCTGCTTGTTGGTCCTATTCGTTTTTTGGGTTCTAATGAATTTCTTTTGTATTTTATCCTATTGAGATGAGTGCTTTTAGGTTTGGTTTTAATTTTTCGTTTGGATGGTCTAATGGTCTATTTGGTTCGGCAAGCATTTTATAATTTATGAATTCGTTAATTTTCTGGACCTTTTTTTTGTATTTATCATGTTCTGTTCTTTCCCTAATATGAACTTCTTCTTTTTCCCCCTCTAATATCTTGTGATGTTATGATTATTGGGAAATAATTGTCTTGTGAATGCTAGTGCGGTAGGTTTATTGTTCATCCAAACAATTAGATTTCTGATGATGTTTGTAAATTTGCTAACACTGGCGTGTTTCAGTTTCTAGTTGCGAAACTCATCCAATAGCCATGTGAAATTGAATGTGGTGGTCACGATGGTTTGTTAATAATACACTGATATAACATTCATATATGCCACAAATAGTATGGCTATGAAGTAACAACCTCCTCTTTATTACTTATATAGTGCTTTTTGCTACATTGCAGCTATGATTATTCGGGATATGGAGCATCCACTGGTAAGGTAGGGAATAAATGAAACGAATTTGAATATGTAATTTCGTTTTTACCTTGAAAATGTATTCTCTAAAACTAAGAACAACTGAATGAAAAGGTGAAAAAACTTTAAGTGAACTTCAACATTTTGTAAACAAAAAAAGGGAAGGAATTTCGAAAAAAAAGGAAAAGAATACTCTTCACTATCACAAGTTATATAACCAGCTCATTTTTCATCCTATATTTGTTCGGCTTATTCGAATCCAGAGAATTGATTATTGCTTAAATTGTGATAGCCATCTGAGTTCAACACATATTATGACATAGAAGCTGTCTACAATTGTTTGAAGAGTGAATATGGAATCAAGCAGGAGGATGTGATTTTGTATGGCCAATCGGTTGGAAGTGGACCCACGCTACACTTAGCTTCTCGTTTTCAGAGGTTAAGAGCTGTCGTTCTTCATAGTGCTATCCTTTCAGGAATACGAGTCCTGTATCCTGTCAAGGTGACACTCTGGTTTGACATTTTCAAAGTAAGTTTCGCTAGTTTGTTTGTCTGGTCTCTTTTTTTCACTTTCTAAGGTATCGGTTATGCATTGAGGAAGCTCTGTTCCACATTGCAGAATATAGACAAAATAAGGAACGTCAGCTGTCCCGTTCTGGTTATCCATGTAAGGAATACCTCTTTTGTTCACTTCTTCATTTCCAGATACACTCCCTCTGCATTCATATTTTTCCGACCATGACTGCCAATCAATTAGTTTAGTATATTAATAATATCTGCATCCCTGTTTTATGTTTGATATATGACGCGTGTGCTTTCCAAGAACTCAGGAAAGGAATGATGCCATTAGAATCTACCGTAAATGCTACATATGAACAGTTTTAGCTGTCAAACCTTGTCTGGTCAAACATAACACCATTTTTTTTTTTTTTTTGCGTATATAAGGAGTTGCATTTTTCTTGCAGTTTTGACTATGTGAACTGTTTGTGGACTTGGAATTTTCTTCTTGCTTTCTGCGATTAGTGTGAAACCAGGATATTGGTTAGATCTCTTAGAAATGCGACACTACAGATAGAAGCATACCCAATATAATTATTGCTTTGTAAACTACTTAATCATGCAATTGAAGTCCTTGACTCCTTTCTAGAGGCCTCATGTTACAGGCACATTTTCTGCATTGTGCTTAATTTTCTTGGGAGACATCATGTATGTCCACATGAAGCCCACACCACCTGCTGGTACTGGTGTTATGATTGGAATAATGTATTTTTTATAGCATCGATCATGTAGGTTAGGATTTCCATGTTACAAGATTCTGATGGCCTAATCTGAAGTAGCTGTGAGTGCTTTTGGAAAAAGATATATTGGCTCAACTTTCTTTGATTTTTGGGAATATTAGGACAATTACTACTGCTTCTCTCTCTCTCTCTCTCTCTCTCTCTCTCTCTCTCGTGTAACCAGCATAAAATAAGTTATAAGTCAGCACTTACACTGTTGAATAACATGGCCCTCATGTCTTTTCTATGATGAGTATTTGTTTTTGCTATGTGGCCTTTTAACATAATCAAATCATTATCCATACTGGTGCAGTCGTTTGTCTTTGTCACATACACACACTTGCCAAACCTTTTAGGACACCAATTCTTGTCTTTGTCCCACTTGACGCTACCTTATTTTTATGAATAACATATGTTTAGGATCTTCAGATCCACATGTGGAATGTAGAAAGCAAAATAAAATTTAAGTTTCTCTAACAAAAAGTGGCTTGAACTCAAAGATCAGCCACATTAAGCCTTCAAAACTCGCCTATTCCAATCTGATTAGACAATCCACCAAAAACGTAAAGGAATTGCCATCAACATCTCTCTCCAACTTTTTTTCATACCACCACCCTTCCACTACCAATGAAAATTCATGGCATATCAAGGCATCTCCCATTTCACCCACACAAGGAAAACAAGAGTGACTGCAACTCCATAACTACAGGGTGGTGCAACGTTAACTGATGAACAGCCTCCTCCACCTTTTTACTAACCCAATTAATACTGAGCATCCCTCTTTTTTCTAAATTGTTATTTGGTCAGAATTTTCTCCAAATTATAAATCAAACAAAAAAAAAATGCTACCGGAAGAGAAACTTTGCCTTCTAAATTGTCCCTAACAACTATATTGGGTGGATTGCTATCTGTTGAAGTATAAATATGTAAGTTCCACCCTCTCTAATAACTTAAGTTTTAAAAGTAGATGGTTGTTTAACATGATATCAAAACAGAAAGTTCTATATTCAAATTTCACCGACCCCTTGATAATTAAAAAAAATTTTACATACCGGGTTCAATATCTAACTTGACGTGAGTAGTATGTTGAAATATAAATACTTAAGTTACACATTTTCTAACAGTTTAAGCTTTTATAGTAGATGGTTTCTCAATATGGTATTAGAGTAAGAGGTCTTGTACTCAAATCTTGCTTCCACCCTGATTAGTGAAGATCTCCACGTTCTATGCCCAAAATCTAGCTTAGATTTCAATACACCTACACCCAATGCAATAGCTTAAGTTTTTAAAGTAGATGATTGTTTAACACTATGAAACTATATCCACCTGTTTACTTTTTAAGCTCATAAAAATTATAAATATTGAGGGCTGCCATTTTGTGTAAATAATACCAAACCTAGCAAAAGTGGTGGTCAGTGGGCGGTATTCAGGGTACATCTGCATTAATTATGAGTCCCTTAAACATAGACAATACATTGATTTTGGCCCAGTCCAGAATTGGTAACCCTGTGGCCCATCATTGGCGGAGGAAATGAAAGTAGGCCAATTGTAGGGAGCTCAAAGAGAGATTAGTTACCTCTAGCCAGTTGCTCTAGTGAAGGTTTAGTAATTGGTTACCTTGATTTTTTTATTCGGTGCAAACAGGGGACCTAGGATATTTACCCGAAAAGGGGTGGAACTGTGGAAGTGATTAAAACTCAACCATTTTGTCAATAGATAAATTGTATAAGTAAAACTCATTAAGATAAATTTGCATTAAATAAAAATGTGGGATTAAATTAACATTTTTCTAGTTGGAAATTGGGTTGCAAAATAATAATATACATTAATGGGTTTATTGGCATATTTTTGGATAGTAGGGACTATGTATATAAGGTATGAAAATAAAAGTCAAGAGAAATAATAGGAAAGTGGAGCAAGGGCAGTAGGTAGGCTAAAGATTTATCGATTCCAAAAGAGCTTTCAAACAATGAAACATACAATTTAGGCTGTGGACCCTTCTCCCCTAAGCCATGTGTGATGTGCAATTGTTTCAAACGGACATAATTGTATCTTATTCTACTATTCTACCAAATGTTAGCCAATTAAGAAAAGAAACTATTTCACAAATTAATGTAACAAGAGTCCAGAACGAGGGAAAAATATAGGAGGTGCCAACTACCGGCTAGATGAAACTTGTCTAAGATATTTTGGCCATGTGCAAGAAATATAATAATTGCAAATAACAAGGGATTGTTTTAATCCTAGATGATGGCAATAGCAAAGGAAGAAGGAGGTGAACAAAACAGTGGTTCAGACGGTGAGAAAACGTATGCTTGTTGAGGCTTTAGAAAAAAATATAAGTCTCTGATAGCACTGAATGACAAAACGTATTCACGCAATAGACCCCAAGAAGATGGACAATTGAAGGAAGGATTATAGTATTTGGAGATTTGTTAATGCACTAGATAGCTGAGGCATTGGGAGGCAGTCAAATATTTTTTACAGTATATGTGAGATGCTAATGTCATTACACAACCAAATTAAGAAATTCCAGTCCCAGCATCCTATGTGTAAGTAGTCCTATATTTATTATTGGTAGAAGTTCTTTTGTTTTCGAAGAAACATAGGCCTTCTTCTTATTGCTTTTCCACTGATGACTCTCTACTTGGTTGTCGTGCTTTGGTAATCAACTGTAGCTACGATCCCTATACTCGCACTAATAATGTGTTCTCATTAAATGAAAATAACCTTGTTCACTGCTGATTAGATTCTATACTACCTTCACAAGTTACTGATAGGATAGTTGTAATGGATGTTGCATGAGTGTGTAGTGTTAAAAGTTGAAATTTGGGAAATTTGAGAAAATCTGGGCCCTAAGTACCGATATGTCATAGGTACCTAGCTTCTAGTGGGCTCAGGTACCGGCACCTAAGCTCACAAGTACCGGTACTCTTAGGATAGTGGGCCCCTGTACCAAGTCTTACAGGTACTGATACCTGGAAGCCAGAGGGCTTAGGTACCGGCACTATTTATCAGAGGTACTGGTACCTCTTCCCAAAAATTGGTTTTCGAACTACAACACTTCCAAGCGTTCATATCTTGAGCTATTTTCTTTGGATGCTATAAATAGTTAAATTTTAAGCCCTAGACTTGGGATTTGGACCTTGGAATGGTCGAATGATTAATATATGCACAAGTTATGTATTGGATAGTGCTCCCCCTCAAAGGAGGTTCTGTCCAAATATTGTTTTGTTATGATTCCGGTGAATAGGATATAACGACGTGGTATTAGGTTGTATGGTATGTAAAGGGTATTTTGCGGGTTGATGGATGATCAACGAGTTGATAAAGGACCCCCGGATTTTGGGGCATCACAGTAGTCCTTTATGAATCTCTACAAACCAGAGCTAACATAGTTATGCCATGCTCCCTAGGTATCTCCAATGTACTCATTTCTACCATTTGCATAGGATTCTTGAATGAAGAATCTGCTAATGAACCCTTGAATTCGACTGGAAATAGCCTAGAATGCCTTACATTAAGTGCCATGCTGCTTGTGAGAAAATGACAAATGCATAAATCCCCTTATGATATACACCCAATTGGGTATGTTATGTTTCAGACATCACTGGCCTGACAACTGTCAGTGATCTTTTATCTCCAGTTGTTAAGCAGGTGGTTGCCAAACATTATTCTGATTGCAGAACTGCAAATCATGTGGAGTTTTTTTGGAAATCCAAAAGTGGAATCTTGTGTTTACCTGGGGTTTGGATTGGTATCCTGGAAAACAAAGTATCTTTGCAAATTGTTCTGAATTCAAAAATAAATTCTATATGAATACAACTGTTCTCATTTTGTTTTTAGTTTGCATGTAAATGTAGCATGAGATTAATGGATCTGTAAATAAATTGAATAGTTTTCCTTAATTGGGCATAATAAGGATTATTTTTAAACAAAGTATGCTGTTGTTGTGTTTCTTCCAATATTACCTTGTTTTGTGTGCATCCTCCATCTTGTTTCGCTCGTTCTAACCTGTACCTGCTTTTGGTATCCATGTACTTCTGTTGGTGATCATCCACAGGGAACAAATGATGACATTGTTGACTGGTCCCATGGTAAGCGGTTGTGGGAACTTTCCAAGGAGAAATATGATCCATTATGGGTTCAGGGTGGAGGACATTGTAACCTTGAAACTTTTCCAGAGTATATTAAGCACATGCAGAAGTTTGTAAATGCAATGGAGAAACTCTCCTTTACAAAACGAAGCAAGCCACCTCCATCAACACCAAGTATAACGGACTCCAAAAACAATAGGTGCTTGAGATTCGGAAAAAGATAACTGGTTCTTTCTCACCTCTTACACAATTGCATGCACAGAATAGCTGGTTTCTAGCTAGATTGGCCATAATGGAAAATGTACAGTTGCTTGCTTCAATATGAAATCAACTTCAATTTTGGCCACCCACACGTCTAGCTCGGTATGTTTCCCAAGATTGCTAGGTGATATGAAGTGTAAATTATCATGTTTCGTCCAGATTCTACTCATCAACCATTTTGAGGTGGAGAACTCTTGCGGTTATCATCATTTATGTGGCAGTGTGTTCTAGTTGTCAGCAAACTGAAGATTATTATTGGACTTGATCAGGATTCTGTGTATGATTAGCAAAGTTAGCTCTATGTAGAAGCCATCATCATTTTGACAGAAAGAAAAGGAAAATATGTGGATCAGTTTCTGTGTCAAGTTTTTGAGCCCATTTCTTCTCTACTTTTGTGTATTGTTCTCCTTCGTTTTCTGCATCTGTTTTTTTCTTTTTTACTATTTTGTAAAATACATTTTGATCAATACACCAGAAATTATAGTTTTGTAAGCGTTTATTTTGTGTGGTTATTTCATTTGTATGAACCATATGTATCTTATCTGTCCAAAAAAAAAATTTCAAGAAAGACTCACAGGTAGCTTCAAAAATCATTATATAGCTGACTATTAAGGCTGAATAATGCTGCAGTTTTAGCAGCCCCTTGTAGTGATATTAGTTCGGATAAAAGCATGGGGATATATGCACCATCTATGTTAAATTGACATATCTTCCATGGTATGCAACACTGAAACCAAATTTGTAAATGGTTAATCTCTCCTTTGTTTCTCTATAATGAATGAAAAATTCGGTTTTGATGCTTACTCTGTTGTGTGTGAGATTCTTGAGATATGGGATAAGGACTCCAATCAGCATATATCCTGCATGAAGAGTTTGTAACAATGTGTAATTTCTTCTGCCTTTTTTTTTCTTTACCTTTCTCAATCTATGTTCTCCTTTGTCCCCTGTGATGCCTCTCAGTGCCCCTTCTGTTTCTAGTAATTGAAACTCTAGTTTGAAGCTGCTTCTTGTGTCTTTGTTTCGAATCGTTACCTCTTACTAATACTAGACGAATGCGGATTGCCTGCAGGCCTAGGACCTGTTTAGTGATGTCTATGACATGGCATTTTATTGTTTCACAAAATGATAGATGTGCAAAGTGCTGATTGTGTGACACCCCAAAGTCCGGGTGTCTGTAATTATCTGATTGGTTATTTATCGATCTGTGTAATACTGGTGGATATCTTGTAATTTGATATCACACCGTTATGCCCCATTTCTTGGGATCCATAACTTAACAAAATTTGGACAGAGTCTCCTTTGTACAAGGAGCTCTACTCAAAACGCAACCTGTACAACATTGACCACACCGGGTCTATCTATCCATTCACAATTATATAGTCTCGAATACTACCATAATCATTATCAGTACATACATTTATTCGTAAAAGAATAAATGTCCCAAAAGAGTCTCATATACATGCCTTTGTAAATATAAACAATGTTTGTTACAAAAATTATACAAGGCCAAAAGTAAGTATAAACAAGGGACTACAATGTCAAATTAAAAGCCACAGACCAGCTCTGTTGTCAAAGCGGGCCCATGGCCTCGCCTTCGGTGGAAGCCTGTGCGATACCTAAAAAATGTTCCCATAAAGGGTGAGCTAACGCTCAATAGGGTAACTCCTATAGAGAATACCTCTCAACCTAAATGAATATGGAATGTCACATGCAACGATCATTTGATACATTCATTTAAATATGTCTATTATGATTGAATGTTATAGATCATGTCATGCCATGAGATGAGACTCACGCAAGCAATACCAACCCCGAGCCCCATCCTGAGCTCCCATAACACATGCAATGTCATGCGTATGTATCCGAGCATTCCAAGCCCCCATCATTGGTGTTATGTACACTCAATGCTAATTAATTCATTTTCTTGTGTCTTTGTGGGGAGATGATTTATGGTATTACACCAATGGGACACCAACCATCAACGGATCTTCAGGACATCCCACCTGCGGCTCCGTTTCCGCCGTTACACTTTTTTGGAATTTCACCGCCGGAAAGTGTATAAACCAAGTAAGCGGGTCTTGCACCCGAGGGAGAATCTAGCCCTTCGTGCTGTCCCCAACACATTTATCCATTTAATTTCTCGTGCGACTCAACCGAACCTTGGTGCGACTTTTCCGAGTCCACGTTCAACCACCTACGTGGTGATTGATTTCATACCATGCATACACTCTCACCCATGTCAATGCCCATGAATGTAGTGCAACTCATGCATAATGAAATACAATGTCTATTACATAATGAATACAATATAATGATATTTTAACACGATCTCAAGCATGTTATGACTTGCAACATGATAACATGTTTAACATAAGCACAAGTCCACCAAAATAATCATATAACAAGTTAATAATTTATTAAACTTGATCTTCCATTAAAATATAAAGTAATGCTAACATACAATTAACATGCTTTAAACTACTAACATTAACTTATACCAAGTTAATCACAATAGAATTTTATTAATCACAAGATTAATTATAAATTCTATATTTGACCCACTAGTCAAGACCTAACATGTGATATACACTCATAATCTACTCATTCCATATGTCATATTTTAAGTTGAAATTAAATCTAAATAGGGGAAACCCTATCTCTCGTAGCGTGAGACCACTTACAAGAACACCAAGGAAGCCCAAATTTAGCTTCCTAAGTTTTAGGTCTAAATTATCGGCTTTGATATACCTTCAAAGAAAAATACGATCTTTGGTGTGGTTGCGTAGCTCTCGCTGAGTAGAGCAACTTTAGTTCTTGACCCGAAGCAATTAAACGGTTAAATTTTCCTAGATCTGAGAAGGAAGAAAAGAGAAAAAAATAAAAACTCTTTTTTTTTTTTCTCACTCTCTCTTTCTCGCCGGCCGTAGAACACCCAAAAAGTGGAAGACAAAGTCTTCCACTTATATATATATATATATATATATATATATATATATATATATATAATATATATATATATATATATAATATATATATATATATATATATATATATATATATATTATTTTTTTTAAATTTACGTTTTTGACCCATAATTTAACAATTAATTATTATTTTACCCTTTTATTTTTATTAGGATTAATAATATATTTTTTTTTATCGGGTTTTACATTCTCTCCCCCTTAAGGGAATTTCGTCCCCGAAATTATACCCACATGCATATATAACGACATGCATATGCAAAAAAAATCATTAAATACTCTATGACTGTAAGAGATGTACCTCCATTCTCGAACAAAAATGGATAGGTAGCTCGGATAGTGTCCTCACGTTCCCATGTCTCCTCCTCCATCCCACGGTGCTGCCACAACACCTTTACCAGCCTCACAGTCTTGCCCCGCAAAACCTGTTCTCGGCTGTCCATGATACGCACTGGTCCCTCCTCAAAGGTTCCATCTGCATCAACCACTAGCTCACCCCAATCCACCACGTGTGTAGGATCTGGAGTGTACTTTCGGAGCATAGAAACATGGAACACCGCGTGAACACCAGATAGACTAGGCGGTAATGCCAACTGATAGGCAACTGTACCAACCCTCTCAAGTATTTCGAAGGGCCCGATATACCTCGGCAACAGCTTTCCCCGCTTTCCGAACCTGACCACTCCCCTCTTAGGCATCACCTTTAAGAAGACATGATCTCCAACCTCGAACTCCAGAGGTCGTCGCCGTCTGTCAGCGTAACTCTTCTGCCGGCTCTGAGCCGTGATAAGACGTTTCCGTATCAAGTCCACCTTCTCTGAAGTGTCTCTAATCAAATTCGGACCCGTGGAGGGTCTCTCTCCAACCTCGGTCCAGCAAATCGGAGAACGACACGGCCTCCCATAAAGTGCCTCATAAGGTGCCATCTGTATACTCGCCTGATAACTGTTGTTGTAGGCGAACTCTACTAATGGTAAATGCTCCTCCCAGCCACCCTTGAAATCAAGGATGCATGCCCGTAGCATGTCTTCTAAGGTCTGGATAGTCCTCTCTGACTGACCGTCCCTCTGGGGATGAAAAGCGGTACTCATCATCAACTGTGTTCCCATGGCCTGCTGAAAACTCTCCCAAAAATGGTCGTAAACCTAGGGTCCCGATCGGATACTATAGATACGGGCACCCCATGTAATCGAACTATCTCCCGTATGTACAGTCTACAAAAATCCTCCAGTGTGAAGGTCATTCGTACTGCCAAAAAGTGTGCCGACTTTGTAAGCCGATCCACTATCACCCATACTGCGTCATGCCCTCGCGATGTCCGTGGCAAGTGAGTCACAAAATCCATCGTGACGTGCTCCCACTTCCACTCAGCCACCTCCAAAGGTTGGAGCAACCCTGCTGGTCTCTGATGTTCAGCCTTGACCTGCTGACATGTGAGACATCGACTAACAAAATCTCCAACGTGTTTCTTCATCCCATTCCAATAGTATTGGCGGCGAAGATCATGGTACATCTTTGTACTACCTGGATGCACAGCAAAACGGGAGCAATGAAACTCCCTAAGGATCTCCTCTCTCAGATCTGCAGATTGGGGAACCACAACCCTTCCCCTGAACCGAAGACTACCATCCGCGTGAACGGCCCAGCCCTCGTCACCTGTACCCGACTGTACGCGATCCCTAATAGACAATATCTCTGTATCCTGGCCCTGGGACTCGATCACTCTGCTTAGTAGGGAAGGCGTAGCCGCTAGACTCCCCAAAGTGCCACGAGTCTGACCTCTGTAGTGTAGCCTGAACTGTCCAACAGTCTCAAGCATCAGCCACTCCTGGGAAGCTATACTGGCCAAAACTCCCCGTGACTTTCGACTCAGTGCATCGGCCACCACATTTGCCTTACCGGGATGGTAATGCAAAGTGAAGTCATAGTCCTCTAGGTACTCCATCCACCTGCGCTGTCTCATATTGAGGTCCCGCTGCGTGAAAATGTACTTCAGACTTTTATGGTCCGAAAATATCTCAAACTGTTCTCCATATAGATAGTGGCGCCATGCCTTCAAGGCAAAGACAATAGCCGCTAACTCCAAGTCATGTGTGGGGTAGTTCTGCTCGTGGCTCTTCAACTGTCTAGAACCATAAGCTACCACCCTCCCAGACTGCATCAAAACACACCCAAGTCCGTCTTTGGAGGCATCACAATACACTGTGTACCTCTGTCCCCTCTCCGAAACTATCAAAATCGGAGCTGAAGTAAGTCTCTTCTTTAACTCTTGAAATGCTCTCTCACACGATTCATCCCACTGAAACTTGACCTCTTTCCGGGTCAACTTGGTCATAGGTGCGGCTAGTCGAGAGAAGTCCTCGATGAACCTCCGGTAGTACCCTGCCACCCTCCCAAGAAACTACGTATCTCAAAGACTGACTTCGGCCTCTCCCAACTCATAACTGCCTCAACCTTCTCCGGATCAACTGACACACCCGAAGCTGACACCACGTGTCCCAAAAATTTTACCTCCGTAAGCCAAAATTCACACTTGCTGAACTTGGCATACAACTGGTGGTCTCTCAAGATCTGGAGAACAACCCTCAAGTGACCTTCATGCTCCTCCTCAGACTTGGAGTAGATCAGTATGTCATCAACAAAGACCACAACGAACTGATCTAGGTAGGGCTGGAACACCCTATGCATGAGATCCATGAATGCCGCTGGGGCATTCGTTAATCCGAATGGCATCACAATAAATTCAAAATGCCCATAACGCGTTCGAAATGCCGTCTTCGGAATGTCGACATCTCTAATCCTCAACTGATGGTACCCCGTGCGCAAATCTATCTTGGAATAAACCCGTGCCCCTCTCAGCTGGTCAAACAAGTCATCAATACGTGGCAAAGGGTACCTATTCTTGATAGTGACCCTATTCAATTGCCGATAGTCAATGCAGAGCCTAAGCGTCCTGTCCTTCTTCTTGGCAAATAGTACCGGAGCACCCCAAGGTGAAGTACTCGGCCTAATAAAGCCTCTGTCCAATAACTCTTGTAACTGGACTTTAAGTTCTTGCAACTCCGCTGGTGCCATCCTATGCGGTGCCATAGAAATAGGGGATACACCGGGCTGTAACTCTATAGTGAAATTTACCTCCCGATGCGGTGGTAACCCTGGTAACTCATCCGGGAAGACATCCGCATAGTCACACACGACTCGAGGCAGACCCAATTCCTGTCTCTCCTCGTCCTCCAGTGTAAGGCTAGCAAGCCAACCTATCAATTGCCCGTGCCATCGGGAGTCATATACGGCATGGGGTAAGGCATTGTGTTTCTCCCCCTGAAACTTGAAACAAATCCCGTCTAAAGTGTAAGCTGTAACCCTCTTACGCTCGCAATCAATGACGACTTTATGTGCCGCCAACCAATCCATCCCGAGTATGACATCGAACTCCGTCATCTCGATAACCCTAAGGTCAACAGTAAGTTGGGTTCCTTCGATCTCCAACTCACAACCCCGACATATCTTGTCAATACAAACTCTGTCTCCTAGGGGTGAACTCACATACATGGGCTCATCCAGAGTCTCGGCCTCTATACCCAAGTCTCGTAGGCATGATGTAGCAATAAAAGAATGTGATGCACCAGAATCAAAATATTTTTTGTCCATAATCTAGAGAGAAGAAATGTACCCTGAATTACTGACTGATCTGCCGGTAAAGTCTGTGGTGTGATGGCGAAGACTCGCCCCTGGGTCCCTGAAGTCCCGGCCTGAAAGCCCTGTCCCCGGCCTCGGCCCATGCCCTGGCCTGACTGCGGAGTCCCCGCTCGTGAAGTGGTAGGGGCCTGTGCCGTACCCTGAAATTGCAACTGATTTCCCTGTCCCCTGGTGGGGTAGGGAGGAATGAAGTAGGTCTGTGGATGCCCCACTGATGATTGGGACTGAGATGCCCCGTAGCTCTGTGATCCTTGCCTCTGAGGACATTCTCTCTTCAAGTGTCCTGGCTGGTGACAATAGTAGCATATCCGTGGGCCTCCCTGTTGTGTACCCCTGGAATTCTTCCCGCCTTGGGAAGATTGACCATGGCCTTGGCCTTGACCCTGATAGCCTCGACCCTGTCCCTGTGATCCCTGTGGGGTAGAAATCCTCTGTCTCTTCCCCGAGCTAGTAGTGGAGGACTGTCCCTCCTTCTTCCTGTCCTTTGATCCAGCCTCCCGAATCCTCTTGGCATCTTCCACCTCTCTCTCTATAGCCATGGCTGTCTCGACCATCTCATCAAAGTCGTGCAACCTGTGGCCAACAATCTTCCCGCGGATGGATAGCTTTAGGCCATTTTCAAACCTCCGCACCTTGGCCAAATCAGTGGCCACGTAGTCATCCGCAAAACGTGCCAATTCTGTGAACTTGGCCACGTACTGCATAACCGTCATCGCTCCTTGCTTCAAGTTTAGAAATTCATGGGCTTTGACTTCCCGAACAGCTGGTGGGAAATATTTCTTCATGAAGAGTTCTTGAAACTCTCCCCATGTCATCCTTCCGATGTCTATCGGCTTTGCCCATGTCCACCATTGATGGGCGTCTCCCTCAAACTGGAAAGTGGCCAATCGTATCTTCGTGGCATCAGATACAATCTCCATAGCTTCCAAAATTTTGTCCACCTGTTGGAACCAATTATCAGCTACCATCGGATCCCCTCCTCCTACAAAAGTTGGTGGGTTGTGGGACCTAAACTTCTGCAGGTTGTTCGAGCCTCCTTGGCCCACATTAGAACTGGCTTGCAAAAAGGTGGCGGTCATCGCGCCCATAGCCTCCATAAAGGCTTGTTGATCGAAAGCCGGTGGTGGTGGTTGGTTGTTTCGTCCACCCCGACGTCCCTTT